>JAMPIV010012428.1:0-138390 GCA_024509875.1 Oreohelix idahoensis
AGGGTAACCTTTTTGTTTTTCAGGGACAGGGGTCCTAAGTTATTGAAGCAAGCACTGGTCTGGGAGTTTTGCTGAACTGGAAACCAAAGAGGCTGACAGCATACTCCGTGGTCCAGGGATAGCGACCAGTGATGGTGTTCTCAAGAACACAGTGACGCAATCGTGCAGAGGAGACTTTTCCTTGCCGCCATCACGATGAAGATAAAGCTGCTGTGGCCAGAGCAGCTCAACATTATGTTGCCCCCCTCTAAAATTGGACATTATATTAAAACACAGAGGGGGACAAATAAATTTGTTTTAAAATGGCCAGGAAACTGTTGAAAATTTTCCCAATATACTATTTTCACGCATAATCAAACCACTTTGAAGTTCATGATTGACTCAAAACAACAAACGGTAGCTTGAAAAAAACAATAACCAGTATTACCTCATAGTACTACTTCACAATACTTACAACTATATGAATAATAAGAATAATATATGTCAATACAAAGATTATTCTATTTATTAAATGTGTGCATTGTTGGGTCCGTTCATTCTAATGGTGAAGAACTTCGTTACGCGAATGGTTGCAAAGAAACAAAATGTCAGAAAATGTTCTTAAAAACGAACTCCAACAAGTAGTGTTTAACTGGTCACTTACTGGCAGCACACAAGTCTGTGATGACTGTACATATATTTTATTTAACGTGACACATACGGAGTGGAACACACAAGACGATCATGGTTACAGATTACAGATGCAAATGTCATACTTTAAAGTTGCTGATCATACTCTTAAATTCTTGGAGATTCTTCAACAATCAAGTCCTCTTCTATCCAAGTGAGCTGAGGATCACTTCTGTTCTCCGCTAATATACATTTACAATGAAGTCCGTTGACCTTCTTCCAAGGACGTCTATCGTGGTAAACGGATTCATGTTCGAGGATCAATCTTTGATATCATACCCGTAAAATTCCCAGACTTTCTTCATACAATACTTATGTAGCATATATATAATCCAGACAAAGTCATACACGGCAATACAATCAGGTTAGAGTCTTCTGTTGACTAACCTCTCCCAAAATCCATGCCATGACTTTGGCATTGGCGAAACGGCATATTAAAACATGTGAAGCATACAAAAATCAATTAACTTCGTTTCCTCGTAGGTATCCTCCCTCTACGGTAATTCAAACAAGGCAATCGACTCCGTTTGTCCATTCTAGGAATGACATACTACGATGGATTCCCGCTAGACCATAACTAGGAGCGGCCTGATACTTCAATTAAAATCAATAAACATTCAATGTGAAATGGGGCGACACTTACATGATACTTCCACTATTGGCTTCGACATGAAGACCAATATATATATCAATAGAAATAATGGCTTCCACCAACTTGCCACGAATACAAGAAATATTCCACGGACATCAACATGGTCCGTACTGCCCCATACAAAACATGACGTCAGAATCCCTAAACTAGGTTACCCGTGCGTCCAAAGCAACTCACACTGCATTGTGCACGTCAGTGCGTGAATCAATCGAACGCACAAATAATATAACTATATTAAGACTGGTGCGTACATTTGGCAGGACCGAAGACTACCCCCTTAGGTAATAAATGTACGTAACAGCTCCCTTATTACCTCCCCTTAAAAAAAAATTAATTCTATTAATTTTTTTTGAACTTAGTACCCGAGAGAGGTGAGTCAAAACTACAACAAGATATATGAAATGCATAAAGTTATACCATATTAAGAAAAGAATATTAAACGAAATCAATATAACTAAATGATAGTATGCATTAAAGCACACATCCACACTCGACCTACTTTGGAACGATGTGGTAATATTCGAAGTAAAAACAAGTTGAAAATGAAAAATGAAAAAAAAAACCATAAAAAAAAAGATGATAATAAAATTCAACAAAGTTTTCAAAAAAAAAAAATTTGAAACATATGTTTCAAAAATGAAAATGAACAGCAACACTGATGATAATCAATGACAAGAGAATCAATAAAACAGAAAAATTGAAAATACAATGTGCAAAAAATGAAGCAATGCAAAATTAAACACTTTAAGAATCAACACCCTTAATGTTTTCTAACACTAGTACGGTTGACTAGTGATCTAACAGTGAGATATCATAACTAAGACCCGTGAATGCAGGTATTACGTGACAACTAAGAAAGTTAGTATGTGTGTGATCCATAATCAATTAAATAGATTAAATTGAATTATTCTAATTTATATATTTCTTAATTACTAACAAATAACCAGTTACTAATATATTCTAAGTAATTCCAATATCACTATCAATATGTCAATGTTCAGTTACAACTAGTTAGTAATCGACGAGACGATGTTCTCAATGTTCCATACACGATAAAATATATTCTCGAACACGATATGTAGTGTAATATGTTCCATAGGAATAACAAATGTATATTTGTCGCTCTTAACAATGTTTACATACTAATAAAAAGTTACTGTAGTACCAATGTTCCCGTACTAATAAAATGTTACTCTAATACCACTGTTCCCGTTCTAATAAAACGTTACTATAGTATCAATGTTCCCGTACTAATAAAATGTTACTACACAAGAAGTAATGTTATAATCTATAAGTAAGTATATCATGAAAGTTATACTTATACGAATACTTCAGTTATATAAACAGTCTTTATAGATGTACTATCAATGATAATGTACAAAGTTATTCATGTTATCGGTGAGGATGTTTCAACATCTGGAAGTGGTTTAGTTTCGACAAGTTCGCTTGGGCATCTCGACAAACAGTCTGCGAACACATTCTTCACTCCAGGAATAGCTCGTATTTCAAAATTGAATGGTTGAAGCGCTATAGCGTAACGCGCTGACTTCGATGATTTAACGTTCTTCGTGTTCAGTGCGGTAAGAGCTTTTTGGTCAGATTCCACCACAAAGTGTGAGCCGAGGAGGTAACGTTCCAGTTTTGTGATTGCCCATACTAATGCGAGGAGCTCTTTATCCAGAACGGAGTATTTGAGTTCGCTCTCCGTAAGTTTTCTGGACACGTACATCACCGGAAATAAGGTGCCGTTATATTCCTGCATCAAAACTGCAGCAATAGCGTAAGAAGATGCATCACTGCGAAGAATGAAAGTGAGATTTTTGTTAGGCAACCTCAAAAAAGGTTCATTTGAAAAAAAATCGTTTTATATAGTCTAACGCCGTTTGGTGATCCTGCGACCACTTTATTACATTAGATGTGCCTTTCTTCAGTAGAGACGAAAAAGGTGCAGTTATAGTAGACAAATGAGGGATGAATTTTGAATAGAACTGTATTAGTCCTAAAAGAGATCTAACTTGTTTTTTTTGTCTTAGGTGCCGAGATGTTTAAAATTTTAGAGACGTTACTGTCTTCTGTATACATGAAACCATGACCTATGCGGTGACCCAGAAATGAGATGTCATGAAAACCGACAAAAGCCTTTGAAGGTTTCGCTGTTAAGTTATAATCCCGTAAGGTAGAAAGTAAAGCTTTTAATCCATGAATATGTTCATCCCAAGAGTCACTGAAAAGACAGATGTCATCTATATAAGTAATGACATCGGGACGATGAGGCAATATGCGGCGCATCATGCGTACAAAGGTAGCTGGCGCATTCATTAATCCGAATGGCATAAAATTCCATTGAAAAAGACCCCGTGGCGTCGAGAAAGCGGTGAATGGCTTTGCTTTAGGAGTGAGTGGCACTTGCCAATAGCCCTTTGAAAGGTCAAATTTCGAAAAGAATGTGGCATGAGATAATTTCTCCAATAAGTCGTCTAAAAGAGGTAACGGTTCCGCATCGAATTTTGTAACTTTGTTTAATTTCCTGTAATCTACGCAAAGACGTATATTGTTGTCCTTCTTCCTAATGATTACCATAGAAGAAGAATATGGTGATGAAGATGGTTCAATTATATTTAATTGAAGCATCTCATCCAATTCCTTATCAACCTTATCACGAAAGTGTAAAGGGATAGGATATGGGCGAACTCGAATAGGCGTATCGTCAGTCAGAATAATGTCATGTTGGATGACTGACGTATGACCTGGGATGTCAGTGAGGACATCCTCATACGAGTGTAGAATATTAGAGACTTGCTGACGTTGATCAGCCGAAAGAGTAGATGAGATTGTAACATCATTCCATTTCTCAGTGGAATGGAGTGGTACAACTGGTATTGGTAGTTGTACATCATCGAAAGAAGATTCTTCTTCTTGGGATGACTGACAAACTAGAATAGTGTTGAATAGGAGGTGTAGGATCGTCAGTTGCCTGGAACACTGACTGTAGATAATCAGGACGTGAGTAATACTCCTTCAACATGTTAATGTGGAAGGTTTTATGTTTACCATTAACATCAACGATGTAGTCGACATCGGATATTCTTGAGATGATCCTGAAAGGACCTCTCCAGGTAATTAAAAGACGATTGTTATGCGCAGGGAGTAATACAAAAGCTTCGTCACCAGGAATAAGCTGGCGAAGACGTCTATACTTGTTTGCAAATAGACGAGCTTTTTCTTTGGCTTGTTCGGATGATGCAGTAGCTAGTCTACAAGCATCTATGATTCTCTTTCTCAGAGAGATCACATACTCATAAGAGGATTGAGTTTCCTCTTCAATATTCTCATCAACCAATAAGTCGTGGATTAACGACATCGGACCGCGTGGTTGCATGCCAAAAACTAGCTGGAATGGAGAAAACCCCGTGGCTTGATTTTGTACTTCGCGATACGCGAACAGAGCAGCGCGGGTATGACCCGATCCCAGTCTTGGGGATGGTCTTGGGTCATCTTACCCAACAACTGCTTGAGTGTCCTATTGAGACGCTCAATTAACCCATTTGACATCGGATGATAAATAGAACTAAGAGATCTGTCTATACCTAATGTCTTCATAACTTGAGACATGGATTCAGAAATGAACTGAACCCCATGATCCGACAAGATTTTCCGTGGAAAACCAATGCGTGAGAAGATTAACATCAATGCCTCTGCTACACTGGCAGATGAAGTGTTCTTGAGAGGGATGGCCTCAGGCCAACGAGTGCACATATCAATGCACGTAAGAATATGCGTATGCCCTCTAGCAGATGGAAGCATCGGACCAATAATGTCTATAGCCATTTTATCAAATGGTCTAATCGGGATGTCCGCAGCTTGAATAGGAGCCGCATGAAATGGACCCCGTACCTTAACTTCCTGACATATCAAACAGGACCAACAATAGAGAGTGATGTCCCTATGGACGCCTGGCCAGTAGAATGCCGAAAGCACTCTGGATTTGGTACGCGAAAAACCCATATGGCCCGCACATTGCGAGTCATGCGCATGTCGTAATATACGAGATCTCATAGAGGATGGGACTAAGATCTGATAACATAAGGATGAATCCTTTTCCCGTATTACTCTAACCAAAATCCCATTTTTAAGTATAAAGTCATGTCTAGATTTTGCAAGTTTGTTGCTGGTATTCTTTTTGTTCACATACTGAAAAAATTTTTTTAATGAATCATCATTCTTTTGCAATGTTGCAAACAACTCCCGTGAAATAGGAGCATCATCATCACAAGTGGTATGAACTGTAGGTTCAATAGGTGTATCATGCGACATATTAGTAGCTTGCGCTCTAGTCACTACTGCATTTGCAGTTTGAATATGTCGCTCTTCCCATTCAGCAATTTGCTGTGGTGTACACTCTTTAATACCATGTATGCGACCAAGTATTACATCACAAATTGGATTCGGAAGGAGACATGCCTGGATCTTTCCTGAAAAAAAATGGTGTATTAAGGTCAATAATAGCAGTGGGAAATGTTTCAACGGTGCCACCAAAAGTCACACACTCTTGACAACCCTGCCCGTGGCACAGCGTAGGTTGATCAGCTAAGCCCGGACGCACACAGTACTACAACCTGAGTCAAATAGGAGAGAGCATGAAATGTTGTTGACAAATCCCTTGTTAAACTTAAGAGAGCCCTGTCCCTGGTGTACTGACGCAGCAGTGGCCGTACAGACTACAGGTAGACTAGGCAAGGTATGTCCGCAACGCAGCGTCGTGATCGCCTTAGGCTGGAAAAGAGTCGAGCATTCTGGACAGTCTTTCACCTGGGTACAATCAAGAGAACAAGACATAGCATTGTGAGTTTCAGCTACTTTACCCTGTTCAATGTTAGCCTGTGTATCACTTAAAGCGACATTAGAATGTCTACCCGTATTACTCGACGATCTATCTCTACGACGCGATCGATTTTGATTATTTGCATTAAAATTGCCATAATTGTCGTTTCTGCTTGAGTTAAAATTTGGATGAGTCCGATAATTTGTATAATTAAAGTTATGATGTTCTTTAAAATTTTTATTCCAAGAACCTTGTCTGTTTTGCGGACACTGAGATCTTGATCTTTAGTTTTGTTTATTATAATGTCCTTGATTATTTTTAAAATTATTGTTACCAAAATCTCGCGATCTGTGAGCTTGGTTCCAAGAAACATTAAATGGAGCAGATTGTTGAAATTGCTTCCCTTTGTAAAAGTTATCATTGTTAAAATTGTAATTATTTCCCTTATTGACATACCTGTCAGCACTAAAGGAACGATTTCGTGAAAAATTGTTTTGTTGTGCTGCAAAAGCAACAGGCAATTCATTCTTAATCTGTGCATTACTTAGATCCATGGTTGGGTGAGCAGTGCAGAAGTTTTTTGCATGTTCTTCTAAGTCTTTCATTGATAAAGGTTTCCGTTCGTGTAAAAATGCGAGAAATGTAGGATTTACAGACGATAGTACCTTATCGCGCATCAGTAAATCGAAGAGACCTTCATACGACTTTTCAATTTTGGATAATTCGATCCATCTTTCTAGGGTTAGTCGTATTTGTGACAGAAAATCACTGAAATTTCTGCTTGATTGCGGTAGTAATGTACGAAATCTTAATCGGTATTCATCTTCTGTCATTTGAAATTTCTTCAGAAGTGCGGCTCTAAGAGCATTATAATCATTCTTCTCATTAATACTGGTAGTATGATAAACTGCTAAAGCATCCCCAGTAAGTAACCTGGATAAATATGTGCAATTACAGTGTTTTATCCACGTTATAAGAACTACAAGTGGCCTCAAATCTATCTAGGAAAAATATTACGTCATCCGACAGGGGGGATTAAATGTAGGTAATTTAAGGTGAATGTACTTAAAATGATCATGTCTGCACGAAGTTTGGCTTTCAAAAGTTCTGTGACAATTAGCTTCCTGAGTTAACCTAAGTCTCTCATATTCTGACTCTGCTAATTTTAGTTCATGCTGTCGTTTTTTATCATTTCTCTTCCATCTCAAGCTGAAGTCGTAATGCATTTTGTTCGGCTATTAATCTTCTTTCTATCAGTTCCTTTTTGTTTATTTTCCATCTCAATCTTAAGTCTTTCTTCAGCCTCCCTTTGCTTCTGTTCTGCCTCTCGCTGAAATCGTTTCTCTTCTAATTCAGCGGCTAATCTCATTTTTTTCTCCTCTTCCTCAGCTATAAATTTCCTCTTCTTTTCATCCTCCTCAGCAGTTAATCTCATTTTTTTCTCATTCTCCTCAGCAATTAATCTCATTTTTTTCTCATTTTCATCAGACTCAATCCGTTTTTGATCTGCCTCAAATTGAAGTTTTTCTAGTCTTAAAGTTTCTAACTTTCTCCGATCGGCTTCTATTTCTTGAGCTTTCTTATATTCTGCAAGTGCAAATGCTTTTGCTTCATCAGGAGCCATCTGAAGAGCTTTTGCTTGCTTAATGAAATAATCTAGTGAATACATTATGCTTTATAAGTAGTCACAATACTCTTGATTTATAAAATGATAATTAATCAATGTAAATTAATTAACCTTGTTACTTTGCCAAGTGTACGTCGTTCCTGTCCTAGAACGGTATCTTTTGTTATCATATAGTTATGAAATATATCAATAATCAATACAGTAATTTATGTAATGAAATGTCATGAAATCAACAACGTGAAAGACAATACCGCAGATATATCGATGATGGCATAGGTCTCACAGATATGTCTGAGACTGATTTACACCGCTTCATCGACTTTGTGAACCACTTTCACCCCACCATTAAGTTCCCCTCCCTCGTCTCCACAGTTTCTGTCAACTTCCTTGACATTACTATTTCTATCACGCCCTCCGGCCTTAATACCTCAGTATACTACAAGCCGACAGATGCCCACAGCTACCTCCTGTATACCTCTTCTCATCCTCGGGCCTGTCGTGACTCCCTTCCTTTTTCACAACTTCTCCGCCTCCGCCGTTTATGCCAAGACGACGATGACTTCCACTTACGAGCAAATGAGATGTTGGATTTCTTCCGTAACAGACTTTATCCAGAACATGTTCTCACCTCTGCTCTCCAACGTGTGCTCCCCATCTCTCGTCAGGAGGCCCTCATACCTCACCATAAATCCACTTCGGATAGAGTCAAATTAATCTTGACCCATCACCCTCATAGTACTACTGTCAAACAGATCCTTTTCCGCCACCTCCCTATCCTCCAAGCAGAGCCTGTGACACAAGAAGTATTCAGTGAAGCACCTTTGGTGGCATATAGACGTGACAAGAACTTGAAGGATCTTCTTGTTCACAGCCGTCTCCCAAAGGAGAATGCCACCCACTTTGGCACACTACCCTGTGGTCGGACAAGATGCAACACGTGCAAGTATGTCACCTCAACCCAGAAGGTGTCCTTTCCTAAGGCTACGTACACCATCACTAGTAGCTTCACGTGTGAATCGCGCAATGTCATTTATACGATCATATGTAAACGTTGCTGCAAAACCTATATTGGCCAAACAGGCAAACGACTTGGGGACAGATTCAGCCAGCACTTAAATGACATCGCTCAGCAAAAGTCCACACCAGTTGCCATACACTTCAATGGTCCTGACCACCATGGTCCCATCGACATCCAGGTCACAGCGATCCGATCCTGCTCCTCTGACACTGCCAGCCGAGAACAGCTTGAGAACCGTCTTATACACCGCATGGGGTGTCTAAAACCAGCCGGTCTCAACACTTTTCACACCTTTGTCTGAGGTCACCCTTTCCTCTCTTGCTCTATTTGACTCTTTCCACTCTTATCCTATTCTCCTATTTGTATGCCATATACATTTTTTAATTTCATATTTATTTATCTCCCACTCATTCTGTCCTCTTCTATTTCCAGTCCCCACTTTTACCCCGTTGGGTAGTTTATTGTCCGGTTTCGTTTTTTAGTTTTTCAGTATGTATTGTGTACACCCGGCGGCGGAAGTCGCTTTCTGTTCAGCCACGCGCTCTTCAACAGACAGCGAATTTCGGTTCTTGCCTTCAGGGAAGTACCCAGTTTTTATTTTATTAAGTTTTTTATGTGTCCTATCTAGACTTCACTTTCTTTCCTTTCCTGGCGAAGGCCTTGTGGCCGTAACGTAGACTATTTTCTTTGTCTTTTGTCCTCGTAAGACGAATCACCTTTTTTCAATTTTTTTCAAACCCATCCATTGTATTCCACGTCTTACCGCAGTTCCCCTCAACTTCCTAGGAATGACATACTACGATGGATTCCCGCTAGACCATAACTAGGAGCGGCCTGATACTTCAATTAAAATCAATAAACATTCAATGTGAAATGGGGCGACACTTACATGATACTTCCACTATTGGCTTCGACATGAAGACCAATATATATATCAATAGAAATAATGGCTTCCACCAACTTGCCACGAATACAAGAAATATTCCACGGACATCAACATCGTCCGTACTGCCCCCATACAAAACATGACGTCAGAATCCCTAAACTAGGTTACCCGTGCGTCCAAAGCAACTCACACTGCATTGTGCACGTCAGTGCGTGAATCAATCGAACGCACAAATAATATAACTATATTAAGACTGGTGCGTACATTTGGCAGGACCGAAGACTACCCCCTTAGGTAATAAATGTACGTAACAGACTTACACTTCCTCATTTTCATAACCCTAGACATTCAACGTAGTCATCATAATATTCCAGAATAATTCTGACTGAGGTATAGATGTGATTGTGGTAAAGTGGGATGTTATAAATATTTATAGGGGACTTAGTGTACTGACTGAGATCAGCTGTGAAGGTATCTGTATCTAATAGGTGTGGTGTATTACAGATGACCTTACTTGCTACCACATTTATACCTCAGTCAGAATTATTCTGGAATATTGTGATGACTACGTTAAATGTCTAGGGTTATGAAAATGATGAAGTGTAAGTCACAACAACAACAGACAGATAAACAATTTAATTTATTCCACAACACTTTACAACACTGTGACACTCACACACATATAACACTCTATAAAACTATCTTAAGTGAGTCAAGTGTTTAAGTTTAAAAATATATGTATTAATGCTTTCAATAATGGGTATCCTGATTCAACTACACAGTGAACCAGGAATCACAATCAAATGTAATTACAAATAGTATGTACACAGTTTATATATATGAACTTTGTATTGACATAGTTTATTATTTTTATTCTATGTGTGACCTCTACACCTCACGGTAGAAGGGGAACGACTAAGTAAGTAAGTAAGTATTCTATGTGTGTAATTTGTGCAGTAGTAATATGAGGTAATACTGGTTTTGTTCAAGCCTGGTTGTTGTTTTTCATCATGACTTCAAGTGTTTGATTATCGGGGAAATAGTATTGGGAAAAGTTCACAGTTCCTGTCATTTGAACCAATTAATTGTCCCTCTGTGTTAAATATACTGTCAATTTTTGAGGGGGGGCACATAATGTTGAGCTACTCTGGCCACAGAAGCTTATCTTTTGTGATGGCGGCAGGAAAAGACTCCTCTGCTCGATTGCTTCCTGTGTTCTGGAGACACCTCACTGGTCGCTATCTGGACCAAGGGGTATGCTGTCAGCCTCTGGATTCAGCAGAACTCAGACCAGGTGCTGCTTCAGTAACTTAGGACCACAGTCCCTGAAACAAGAAGGTTGTACCTCCTACTTCAGATCTAATTTATAATCTATTTCCACACTGAACACAATACATAACAAACACTGAGTTCAGAGCGGTAGGCCAACTGCTAGCTTCATCTGAAACAATTTACACCAGTATACTCCTCCCTAATGGTTACTACGCCTCTGCAATTCCAGCATTATTTCCTTCTAGTCAATATGATAGGTGTCAGTGTACTATTTGGCAATTCCATGCAGTTTTCTTTTCTCCGACACGTTCTGTTCAGGTTGGAGCACTATCTAGGCCTTGCCTCATGTTTGCTACTGAACCACGCACATATACAGACATAAATTATCAATTTACATTCAATTTTCATTAAAAAGATATCGAATATATCAAGCTTACCACAATTCATGGAAATAATACACAGATACGTTGACTGGCGATGAATAATGGCACAAATTCCGATCTGCCTCTGTCCCAGACTTTTATTTAGAAAAATATGATCTGGATCTCAACGCACTGTTTCTTAGTAAGTTTATTTTCAAATGTGGCACTGAACTGACGCTCTTAATTGCTTATATTGGTGAGTCTAACCAATCGGGCCATGTTTACACAGCTTTTCAAAAAAAGTACCCTTACTACCGTTTCCCCTAAGAACAAAGAATTAGTATTTGTAGTCCGACTAATCGTGTTTAGCCTTACATTTACTTCTATCCAATCAAATAGGATTTTACATGGTGGCCCATTTCCCGTAAAATAGTGGTTTCAAAACATGCCCCTGTGCGATTATTTTTGGGTGTTGTCTGACACCCTCACTATTTTCTTTTGGCTATAATTTGTTAATTCCTAGACTATTTGCGTAACACTTAACATATTCTTTGTCAGCAAGTCCTAAGGAACCTAAATATATAAGTTTTAATGGAGCTAAGTGGCTGCGTTCAAAATATGCATTTTCTGGGATAGTCGTGTATTTTTTATTTTTTTTATGTTTAGAACCGCCACCTGTCCTGCCTTTTCGACTTCTGTCATGATTTCAGACATAAAACAGTATAATGTCATGTTTCCTAATAAGCGTTTTTTAGGTTTTTAAACCTCACTCTCGTATGGGTAGTGTTTTTTATCACAATCTATTTGAAACAAAGTTAGTGCTTCTGGCCTTTCGCTTGGGGAGGGTGGCATTAATTGTATATCGCGAGACGCGTGTTAGTGTTGCATGCGTTCCTGCTTTCAGCCCTCCCTCTCTCTATCCTAAGTTCATCTGTCTTTCCGTTTATGTTAACGTAGTGTAATTAATGCTAGTATTAATTTAGGTCATTAATCAGCTTGCGTATCTCAAGGTTTTCTTAGAAATGCAGTACACGTTTTATTGTAGAAAGCGTGTAGTGATGCAGTAGGCTTTACTATCAACGTGAAACGTTACAATTTGCAGATGAAGTAGAAAACAAGGGGGATTTTTGTACGCCATTGTGACAGCACTGTACTTTTACCATCTCTCTTTCCTTTTATTGAATTTATGTGTTAGGCTTTACATTTACCTTTTAATTTATATATGTGGATTCAGAATGTTTCACGACAGTGGTAGCAAGTAAGGTTATCTGTAAAACACTACACCTATTAGATACAGATACCTTCACAGCTGATCTCAGTCAGTACACTAAGTCCCCTATAAATATTTATATCATCCCACTTTACCACATATATTGGGGTATCACTCCCGGGATATTGAACTTTCTCCTATTATATATATTGGGAATAATAAAAATTTAAAAGGTATCCTTGGGTGAAAATAAATAAGGTTGAGCTCTCAGTGCCTGTGGTTGTCCTGAGATATTTAGTTAGAAATTGAATTGTTTAGTTAGATATTGTTTACATTTGCCTGTTAGACAATGGCCAACTTGGCAAAATTTTGATCTGCTGCTGTGCAGGCTGCAAAAGAGTTAGGAATGGACGGGCAAATTATGATTGCTTATGTCACTACGGAATGTGACAAATATATTTAACGTGAAGAAAAAAGATTAGAAAAAGAGGCTGAAAGAAAGTTAGAGGCTGAAAAAGAAATTAAGAGGTTGCAGATTGAGGCTGAGGCTAAGAAAGTGGAAGCAGAAGAAAGAATATTGGCTGCAGAAAGGGAAGACAAGCGATTGGCTGCAGAAAGGGAAGCAGAAAAGGAGGAGAAGAGATTACAAAGAGAACATGAGTTACGACTAAGGGAGTTTGAGTTTCAAGGCCATGCTCCTGAAAATGGTGCCAGTCCCTTTACCTCTGATGCTACTGCTAGTCAGGGAACCTCAACCTCAGCTATGAATTTTCATTTAGATCATTTTGTTGAGAAAGAAGATGATATCGAGAGCTATCTAAATAGATATGAACTGTTAGCTACCACGTATGGGTTAGAGAGAGAGAAAGGTGGAGCTTAAAGTTATCTCAAGGGCTTCGTGGTGCAGCTTATGAAGTTTTTGCCAAAATGAGCAGAGGTGATCAAGAAAATTATGACATGCTAAAGCAGGCTCTTTTGTTAAGATATGAAAAGAATGCTGAATTTTATAGAAAAAAACTTAGGAATGCTAAACTACTGTCAGGTGAAACCTATCACCAGTTCTCTGCACGGTTAGAGACATACTTGGAGAAATGGACTTCTCTGGGGAAAACCCAAGATCTTAAGGAAATGATCCTTATAGAACAACTAAGAGAGTCCATGGCTCCAGACATGAGAAAGTTTCTCATGGAACAAGGTGCAGAGAGGCTGGGTGAGTTACTAAATGTTGCTGAAAGATATCAAGCAGCTCAAGCAGAGGTAACAAGTAATAAAAAGAGGCAGGTAGACAATTATCAGGCACCACAAAACTTTAATGAATTTGATCATAGAGATCAAAACAAAGGTAAGCACCAGATTGAAAGGCCTCGGTATGACAATAAAAATAAAACCCCACAATTCAATGAAAGGAAATATGATAACAGGAAACCCTTCAGACAGGAAGGAAAATATTGTCAAATATGCAGGATGCATAATCATAATACTTGTGAATGTGGTAGGAAAGTTCCTCCATATCACGCGACATGCATGATAACAGTGGACAAGGGGAAGAAGAAACTGACAGAGAATCATATAAATCATCAACATCAACCCATCTGTGAAGAAGTGACATGTAATGGTGCCAAGGTTAGGTGCCTTTACGATTCAGGTTTAGAATATGACTCAGTTGTGAGTGCAACCCTAGTGCACCCTGAACAGTATACCACAGAGAAAGTGGAGATACAAGGGGCCGTAAAGGGAATATCCACCATGACACTTCCCGTAGCCGAGATCAATGTAGAGACAAGGTACGTGAAAGGAGTGATTAGAGCAGCCGTGTGGGACGATCCTAATTATCCGCTGGTGTTAGGAAGCAAATATGTTTTTCTAGGAAGCCCTGTAAAACCTGTGGTAATGGCCACGCTTCAGGTCAGGTCGACCCCTAGTAGAACGGAGGAGGAACCACCACTAGTTTATTCTCATAAGCAGATGAGAAAGGCTCAGGCAAAAGATAAAACATTAAAACCTTGCTTTGGTAAATTGCCAACAAGCCATGCACACCCTAAGAAAGGACAATTTTATTTGAAGGAAGGGCTGCTCTTCAGGAAAGCTAGAGCAGGATCCAAAGAACAGGGACAATTGGTATTGCCAACCCCCTACAGGGAAAAAGTGATGGCACAAGCACATGTTGTACCAGACGGTGGACACCAGAGAAATGGGACCACCCGTCAAAGGACATCGGAAAAATTCTATTGGCCCCAAGTAGCTGCTGATATTGCACAATTTGTGGGGGGCCTGTGAAAAATGTAGCAAGGTACAGTCCCCAAGTTGGGAAAATCATAATCAGATGCCAGCCAAGCATTCTGAAACATATGGGCCTAACAATAACAAGGAAAATAACAATAATAAGGTTGACATAGAGGATAGGTATCCACCTTCCCCCCAACAGTGTTCACCAAAAACATTTAGATTCGCAACTCTGAGAAGGGCATCCAGAGAAAATAGAAACTCAGACCAGTCACCCCAGGAACAGTTTGAAGCCGCATTTAGGGAGCTGGCTGACATTGACATTGAAGATGATCCGCCTAAGTTAAAACCGAAACAAATTGTTAACATAAGAACAGTGGGGAGTGGACGAGTGAACAATTGGGAAAATGCTCACAGCGCTTCACAATATGGCTATTAACTTAGCATTAAAAGGGCACTGGTGACATTGGTAGTCACCCGACCCTACACCGTCCAAGGGGAAGTAGTGTTCGGACCCTGGATGGAGATAACCCACACATCTTATAGCAATGCTAAGGGCGAATTGATTTCTGATGCAGAAACTCATTTCCCCACATATTATCTTAATTCACCAGATTGTCGGTAGGCGGAACTATAGTTGATGAATATGGCCTCCATTGGAGTGGCACATTATAGAACATTATAAATATATTATTAGAAGGGTGTTTCCACATTCAATCACGCCTGAGATCAGACCAATTGTTGGCTGTGAACATTTCGTAGGAGCAGAGTGTCTCCATTGTTGCCTTTTTGAATTGAGGATAGTCCGAGTGTTTATTAAGGCGGATCAGGAACTTATTGGATCCCCTACACAACTCAGATATCACCATATAGATCAACTCCTCATAACGTACAAATTGAGGAACATCTAATATTCTCGGGAATGTCGTTGAGCAGACTCAGAGAAGAGAAATGGTGAATACTGATTGCGAGCAGCAATAAGACAAGCAGTAAAAACTTGCCGCTGTTCAGTAATATAACTGAAATGGATTCTTGGATTGCAGAGGTCTGAGGCAACCTTCGTCAGTAATGCTTACTTTGAATTGACCCACCTGCATTAATCCATGATCAAAATAAAATCAGAGAAACGTTGATGCAGATTTTCTAAGCCGCCATCCGTGCGATGAAAATCAAAGAAATCACCAGGCATAGACCTAAATTTCTCTATGTGTATGTAGAATTATAGACTGACGTATAACGTCTGTTTTAAGCGGGGAGAATTTGTCGTGAAATTCTAAATCCACATATCTAAATTAAAAAGTAAATGTAAAGCCTAACACATTAATTCAATAAAAGGAAAGAAGAATGGTAAAAGACCAGTGCTGTCACAATGACTGTACTCGAGATCCCCCTTTTTATGCTCCGTCTGCAAAATTGTAACGCTTTCACGTGTGATAGTAAAGCCTACAGCAGCATACACGCGGTTCAAAAAAACAATACAACGTGTACTGTATTTCTTAGAAAACCTTGAGATACGCACCCTGATTAATGACCTAGATAAATACTAGCATTAATTTCATTTTATACACTGCGTAATGAAAGGACAGATGGACTTAGGATAGAAAGAGAGAGGGCTGAACGGAGGAACGCCGGCAACACTAACACGCGTCTCGCGATATACAATTAATGCCACCCCCAACGCGAAAGGCATGAAGCACTAACTTTTTTTCAAATAAACAGTGAAAAAAACAACACTACCCATACGAGAGTTAGGTTTAAAAACCTGTAAAATGCTTATTAGGAAACATGACATTCTACTGTTTTATGTCTAAACTCCTGACATTAGTCTGACAGTACAGCAGACACCCTAAAGTTTGGAAGTGAGGAGGTGGCAACAGCACGACTATCCTAGAAGAAAATGCATATTTTGAACGCAGCCACTTAGCTCCATTAAATTTATATATTTGGGTTCCTTAGGACTTGCTGACAAAGAATATGTTAAAGGTTACGCAAATAGTCTAGGAATTAACAAATTATAGCCAAAAGAAAATAGTGAGGTTGTCAGACAACACCAAATCAGAATTGCGCAGTGGCATGTTTTGAAACCACCATTTTACGGGACATAGGCCACCATGTTAAATCCGATTTGATTGGCGGGCAGTATATGTAAGGAGAAACACGATTAGTTGGACTGCAAATACTAATTTTGGTTGTTAGGGGAAACGTAGGAAGGGTACATTTTTTCAAAAGCTTGTGTAAACCTGGCCCTATTGGCTAGACCCGCTGATATAGTCAATTAGGAGCGTCAGTTCAGTGCCACATTTTCAAATAAACTTACTAAAGAAACAGTGCGTTGAGATCCAGCTCATATTTTTCTAAACAAAACCCTGGGACATAGGCAGATCGAAATTGTGCCATATTCATCGCCAGTCAACGTAATTGTTTATTATTTCCTTGAATTGTGGTAAGCGTGACATATTTGATATCCTTTTGATGAAAATTGAATGTGAATTGATAATTTGTGTCTGTATATATGTGTGTGGTTCAGTAGCAAACATGAGGCAAAGCCTAGATATTGCTCCAACCTGAACAGAACGTGTTGGAGAAAAGTAAAAACTGCATAGAATTGCCAAACAGTACTGTGACACCTATCTTATTGAATAGAAGGAAATAATGCTGGAATTGCAGAGGCGTTGTAACCATTAGGGAGGAGAATACTGGTGTAAATTGTTTCAGATGAAGCTAGCAGTTGGCCTACCACTCTGAACTCAGTGTTTGTTATGTGTTGTGCTCAGTGTGGAAATAGATTATAAATTAGTTCTAAAGTAGGAGGTACAACCTTCTTGTTTCAGGGACAGTGGTCCTAAGTTATTGAAGCAGCACCTGGTCTGAGTTTTGCTGAATCCAGAGGCTGACAGCATACTCCTTGGTCCAGATAGCGACCAGTGAGGTGTCTCAAGAACGCAGTGAAGCAATCGAGCAGAGGAGACCTTTTCCTGCCGCCATCACGAAAGATAAGCTTCTGTGGCCAGAGCAGCTCAACATTATGTGCCCCCCTCTAAAATTGACATTATATTAAACACAGAGGGACAATAAATTGTTTCAAATGACAGGAACTGTGAACTTTTCCCAATACTATTTCCACGATAATCAAACACTTGAAGTCATGATGACAAACAACAACGTAGCTTGAAAAACAAAACCAGTATTACCTCATAGTACTACTTCACAACTTACACACATATGATAATAATAATAATATATGTCAATACAAAGATTCTATTTATAATTGTGTGCATATAACCTGTGATTACATTTGATTGTGATTCCTGGTTCACTTTGTTGTTGAATCAGGATATCTAATATTTGAAAATCTGTTTCTGGCCATACCAGAAGCAAACTGACGTAAATCTAGTATTCATACGCCATGTTGAGACACAAGAAAAGATAACCCATATAACCGAATATAACATCGACCAATCAGGGTTCTGTCCCTTAAATTATCAAGAAAGTATTTTGATTCTCAAATAAATACTTTTCATCAGACAAATAGATATTACTTTACATTTGTATGCCTACCAACAGTAATCTGTGCACCACAGACTACCACACCCGCCAGGAAAAAATGAAAATCATTTTTTTTTCCATCTGAGAGCAATATACAATAGACTCACGACGCAGTATAATGCGCAGATGAGAAATATCGGCGATTTATAACGCCAAATTAATCAAAGTCGAAGTATAGATCGACAGGTGAGAATATATCTCAACATCTCAGAGAAAGTATCTCTCTAAGTATAAATATTTCCAGGGAGGTGTCACCAACGCATACTACAATACTGGCAATGACACAATGCATACAATAATTTCAATCACAATTTCATATTAAGTACCATAAGTTAATGATTGACAAAAGAAAAATCATCAAAGGACCAGCGGTGAATAAAAATTAGTGAACCGCTAAATCTTTATACAATCACTCTATCATATATTACAAATGTGTACATATTTTGATATAGAAAAAAAAACTGTTGTAAAGTTAGACATATTAGGAAGTCCAAGATTTAACAGTTAAGTGGAATCATGTTGAGATCTACCATCACAACGAGATCTATCAAAATTCTTATCTCTGTTGAGCCCATTGCTCTTATTTGAACTCCAGTTAACATAGTTATGATTGTTATTTCTCTTCTGAACAAAATATCTATTTGATGGTTTTTGTTGTCCTGGAGAACAATTATTACAATGTAGATAACCGTTATGAAAGTTCTTATAGTCACTAGGACCAAAATGTTGAGGACAATTAAATTGCCTCCAGTTCTTTGAAGAAGAACTATTATCATATGGATGCGTTTGGTAATGTCCACAATCACGATTATCTCTCTTAGCAAAATTGCCTTTATTTTTCCCTGTGTAACTGTGCTTAATAGGTACATCGTACTGTCTGAGCTGAGTACGATGGGTACTAACAGTTTTGTTTTCTTTTACCAACTTATCAGGAATCTGAAAATTCGATGCACGGTTTCCCTGAGGAATCTTATCATGACACTGTTGGGGTCGGATTTTGGTTGATGTTGTTACTAAGTTTGAAGGTGTTGACGATGATGGGTGAAATTGCCAGTTCGTGCTATCAACGCGAATTCTAAAATCAAACTTCAAATATGTCAATTCCGAACTTTGGTAACTGAAGTATACTGCCCAGGCGGGTTATAAAGTTCAACGAATTTATTCACACACACGATTCACAGTTACGAACATGGTATTCAATAGCAGACTAGACGTTTGATACATGGACGATCAATAATAACATAGGATGAGGTAAATCTGGCATAATGTTCCTAATGGCAAGATACGTATTTCCAGTCAATCCATTATCAATATACTTCCTTGCTAAACTAGAGTTCATACAATTAATCTGTTTTTATGATAGTTTCAAAGGCAGCGGCCGTTGACCTTCTCCAAGAAAATCGGTCATCATATACATCTTTAATAATACTTGAACATGCATCCATAAATACTGTCCTACTCAATTGACTCTTTCAATAAAATTCTCAGACAGTTGATTAATCATCAGATTCAAACATTTCTTCATCAAGATAAATACAGGTTAGATACTATCCTTGGCTAACCTCTCCATACGTGCCAAGATCAAGATGTCAGCACTTCATAATACATTTATTAAGATCCATCTTTATCAATATTTTCGCTCGTAGAATTACTACTACGTTTCATAAGTGAAGCTAACAGCTCAGCTGATCCATTCATGAAATCCATAGGTGTGGATTCCAGCTAGATGCCAGCAAGAGTAGAGACATCACTAAATTCATATATAATATATCTTATTAATCTCTGGGTGCGAGACTTACGTATACCACATTGACATGGGCTTCTGATAAGAAGGCCAGTCCTCCATAAACGAAATAATTCCCACTAATAAAGGACACAATATAATAAATACGGACCATCAGTCCGGCTTGACCCTTCAAGATCCTCTGACGTCATACTCCCTCTGATCTTAGAAACCCGTGCGCGATGAGTCTTTCATACACTACATAGTGCACACACGTGCGTGATAAATCATACACACAAATAATATTCCTGTCATAAGAATGGTGCGTAATCTTTTAACACAGGCAGGACTTAAAACTGCCATCTATGTAAAAGTACGCAACGGTATCCTTATCACTCCCCCTTAAAAAAAAGTTAATTATATTAATCTTTTTTCTAAGTAATTCGGAGAGGTGAGTCAAACTACATCAATATCGAGAAAAATAATTCATAGGTAAAATATTATACCATAAAAAGAAAATGAATATTAAATAGAAATCAAGACAACTAAACCATAGCATGCATTAAAGCATACATCCACAATCGACCTACTTTGGTACGATGTGGTGAAATTCAATGAAAAAAATTGAAAGAAAGTTGGAAATCAGAACCAAAAGAATTGTGAAACATCCAACTAAGTTTCCAAAAGAAAACAAAACCAAACTAAGACATGATTTCAAATGAAGACAAGAAAAACAATGATGATGTGTAACAAATGACAAGTGAATTATAAACCGAAAAAATGAAATTAATATACGCAAAGTGAATAAACAATGCATAATTCAACACGCTAAGAAAACAACACACTTAATGTTTCTAAAATTACTAAAGTGAACTAATCATCTATAAATATTAAGGTCATGTACCATGAGTGGTAGATATAAGTATGAGGAGACACATATAAACTATTAGTGAATATGAACTATACCACTACTTGAGAACCTAAATTGATTCTAACTAATCAATAAATTTCTTAATTAAAAAACAGTCACTAATTACTCATTCATTTAATTGCTAACAGTCTTACTAAGTGTTCCTGTTATATTAAAATCGTTAATAAAATATGAGAATCTGTTCATATTTTTCCATGCACGATGAGAAAATATTTATTTAACACATTACTTAGTCCAATATGTTCATTATGAATATTGACTATATCTGTATACAACAGACAACAGTGTTCCCGTACCAAGAAAATTGCAAGATCTAAAAAGTCATGTTTCAATGCAAGCAACTAGTCTATCTTGATAGTAATGTAGGTACCAATGATCTTGATCCATACGAAGTTTGTATAGAGTTTAGGTAAAGAACATAGTTCCATGATCATTATATTCCAATTGAATGATTCTCTGTAGAGACGTTTAAATTTCTGGAAGTTGTTCTGGTTCGACAGGTTCGTTCGGACAGCGTGACAAACAGTCCGCAAACACGTTTTTAACTCCAATGTATTGAACGAATTTCGAAGCTGTAAGGCTGTAAGGCTATAGCGTACCTTGTTGACTTTGAAGATTTAACGTCTTTCGTATTCAGAGCTGTGAGAGCCTTTTGGTCGCTCTCACTGAATATTTCTGTTCGGTGGTCGTCAATTTTCTCGAAACGTACATCACGGGGTGCAAGGTGCCAGAATATTCTTGCATCAAAACACCGGCGATCCCGTATGATGACGCGTCACTACGAAGAATAAAAATAAGATTTTTGTTAGGCAACCTTAAAACTGGAGCTTGTGAAAAAAATCTTTTAATTTCATCTAATGCGATTTGGTGTTCGTTAGACCACTGAATTACGTTAGCTGTCCCTTTTCTCAACAAAGAAGAAAAAGGAGCAGTTATAGTAGACAAATGAGGGATAAACTTAGCATAGAACTGTATTAGTCCCAAAAGAGATCTCACTTGTTTTTTTGTCTTAGGTGCTGTGATGTTTAGAATTTTAGAGACATTACTGTCCTCTGTATACTGCATGCCATGACCAATACGGTGACCCAGAAAGGAAATGTCGTGAAAACCGACAAATGCCTTCGATGGCTTTGCTGTTAGAGTATAATCACGCAATGTAGACAGTAAAGAATTTAATCCCTGAATATATTCATCCCATGAGTCGCTAAAGAGACAGATGTCATCAATGTATGTAATGACATCGGGACGATGAGAAAGAACGCGACGCATCATGCGTACAAAGGTAGCAGGTGCGTTTGCTAAACCAAATGGCATAAAATTTCATTGGAATAGACCACGTGGTGTCGAGAAAGTGGTGAGTGGTTTTGCTTTAGGTGTGAGTGGCACTTGCCAGTATCCCTTAGAAAGGTCAAATTTAGAGAAGAAGGTAGAATGTGCTAATTTGACCAATAAGTCTTCCAAGAGGGGCAAAGGTTCGGCATCGAATTTTGTCACTTTGTTTAATTTTCTGTAATCTACGCAAAGACGAATATTGTTGTCTTTCTTTCTAATGATCACCATAGATGATGAGTATGGTGATGAAGATGGTTCAATTATATTTAATCGAAGCATCTCATCCAATTCCTTATCAATCTTATCACGAAAGTGTAAAGGGATAGGGTATGGACGGACTCGAATAGGTGTATCGTCAGTCAAAAGAATATCATGTTGGATAACTGACGTATGACCTGGGATGTCAGTGAGAACATCCTCATACGAGTGCAGAATTGAAGAGACTTGCTGACGTTGATCAGCAGAGAGAGTAGAAGAAATAGTGACGCCATTCCAATTCTCAGTGGAATGAAACGATACAACTGGTATAGACAATTGTACATCATCAAAAGAAGATTCTTCTTCTTGAATAACAGATAAATTAGAGTAGTGTTGAATAGGAGGGGTGGGATCATCAGTAGCTTGGAACACTGACTGTAGATAATCAGGACGTGAGTAATACTCATTCAACATGTTAATGTGGAAGGTTTTATGTTTGCCATTAATATCCACGATGTAGTCAACATCGGATATTCTCGAGATGATCCTAAAAGGACCTCTCCAAGTAATTAGAAGACGATTGTTATGAGAAGGTAATAGAACAAATGCTTCGTCACTAGGAAGAAGCTGGCGAAGACGTCTATACTTGTTTGCAAATAGACGAGCTTTTTCTTTGGCCTGTTCTGATGATGCAGTAGCTAATCTACAAGCATCTATGATTCTCTTTCTCAACGAGATAACATACTCGTAAGAGGATTGAGTTTCCTCTTCCATATTTTCTTCAACCAGTAAGTCGTGAATTAAAGACATTGGTCCGCGTGGTTGCATGCCAAAAACAAGTTGGAATGGAGAAAAACCAGTGGCTTGATTTTGTACCTCGCGATAAGCAAAAAGAGCAGCTGGCAGGACTCGGTCCCAATCCTGAGGGTGATCTTGAGTTATCGTACCCAACAACTGCTTGAGTGTCCTGTTCAGACGCTCAATTAACCCATTGGACATCGCATGATAGATCGAACTGAGAGATCTATCTATTCCTAACGTCTTCATAACCTGAGACATGGATTCGGAAATAAACTGGACACCATGATCCGATAAGATCTTACGCGGAAAACCAATGCGTGAAAAGATCAACATCAACGCATCTGTTACACTAGCCGATGAAGTGTTCTTCAGAGGTATGGCCTCAGGCCAACGCGTACACATACAAGTAAGTATGTGTGTATGTCCTCTGGCAGATGGTAGCATCTGACCAATGATATCAATTGCCATTATCAAATGGTCTAATAGGGATGTCCGCAGCCTGAATAGGAGCCGCATGAAATGGACCCCGTACTTTAACCTCCTGACATATCAAACATGAACGACAATTGAGAGTGACATCTCTATGGACGCCAGGCCAGTAGAATGCAGATAGCAATCTAGATTTGGTTCGCGAAAAACCCATATGGCCTGCGCATTGCGAGTCGTGTGCATGCTGTAATATCCGAGCTCTCATAGAAGACGGGACTAGAATCTGTGAACGTAAGGATGAATCCTTTTCCCGTATCAGCCTAACCAAAATACTATTTTTAAGAGCAAAGTCATGTCTAGATTTTGCATTTCTGGTGTTGGTATTATTTTTGTTCACAAATTGAAATTTTTTTTTAAAAGAATCATCATTCTTTTGCAAAGTCGCAAACATCTCCCGTGAAATAGGAGAATCATCATCATAAGTGGCATTAACTGTAGGTTCAGCAGGTGTATCACGTGACATAACAGTAGCTTGCGCTCTGGTTACTAGTGCATTCGCAGCCTGAATATGTCGCTCTTCCCATTCAGCAATTTGCTGAGGGGTACACTCTTTTATACCGTGTATTCAACCTAGAATCACATCGCTAATCGGATTCTGAAGCAGGCACGCATGAATTTTCCCTGAAAAAATGGTGTTTGTAAATTAATTATAGCTGTGGGAAAGATTTCCACAGTGCCTCCAAAGGTGACACATTTTACAACATTGCCTGTAGCGCACAATGGGTCGATCAGCGAAGTCCGGACACCGACTGTGCTACAACCTGAATCAAATAAAATAGAGCATGGAATGGAATTTACATATCCTTTATTAAATTTAAGACAACCCTGTCCCTGGTGTACTGACGCAGAAGTGGCCGTGCAGACTGCAGGTAGACTAGGCAAAATATGTCCGCATCGCAGCGTTGTGATCGCCTTTGGCTGGAAAAGAGTCGTACACTCAGAACAAGCTTTAACCTGATTAAAATCAAGAGAACAAGACATGGCATTATGCGTATTAGCATCTTTCTCTTGTTCATTGTTAGTCTGTGTATCTCTTAAAGCAATATTAGCATGTCGACGTGAATTGCTTGAAGATCTATCTCTTCGTCGCGATCGATTCTGACTATTGGCATTAAAATTGCTATAATTACTATTTCTGTCTGAGTTGAAATCTGGATGAGTACGCCAATTATTGTCCTCACTGTTGTGATTTTGGCCAAATGATCTATTCCAAGAACCCTGTCTATTTTGAGGATTTTGTGATTGTGATCGCCAATTTTGTTTATTATTGTTTCCTTGATTATATCTGAAATTATTGTTACCAAAATCTCGTGATCTATGAGATTGGCCCCAAGAAACATTAAATGGAGCAGATTGCTAGTATTGTTTCCCCTTATAAAAATTACCATATTTGAAATTGTCATTACTTCCCTTATTAAAGTATCTATCGTTACTCATCGAACGATGGGGTGAAACGTTCTTCTGTTGCATAGCGAAAGCAACAGGTAACTCATTTTTGATCTGCGCATTACTAATATCCATGTTTGGGTGAGCGGTGCAGAAATTTTTACAATTTTCTTCTAATTCTTTTATTGAAGAAGGTTTACGCTCATGCAAAAATGAAAGAAATGCAGAATTTACTGACGATAAAACTTTATCGCGCAGCAATAAATCGAAAAGACCGTCATAAGACTTTTCTACCTTGGACAATTCGATCCATCTTTCCAAGGTTAGCCGTATTTGGGAAAGAAAGTCACTGAAGTTCTTTCCTGATTGTGGTAACATAGATATAAAACGCAATCTGTATTGATCTTCAGTCATTTGAAATTTCCTAAGAAGAGCGGCTCTAACTGCGTCATAATCATTTTTTCATTATCACTAGTTGTATGATATACCGCCATAGCATCCCCTGTAAGTAATTTGGATAAATATGTACAATATAGTATTTTATCCACGTTATAAGACCTACAAGTGGCCTCAAATCTGTCTAGAAAGAATATTACGTCGTCGGATGGTGGATTAAATTTGGGTAATTTTAGGTGAACTTCCCTAAAATTATCATGTCTAGATGAAGATTGGCCTTCATGAGTTTTCTGAGAATTAGCTTCATGAGCTAATTTAAATTGTTCAAATTCCATCTCCTTAATTTTTTGTTCATGTTGAACCTGAAGCTGATATTTTCTTGTATTTTCTTCAGCTATCAATCTCCTCTCTTCCATTTCCTTTTGCTTACGATCCATTTCAATTCTAAGTTGCCTTTCTTTTTCAGCAGCTTTTCTCTCGTTTTCTGCAGCCTCCAAACGAAGTATTTTTTCGTTTTCTGCTGCCCGAAATTTAAGTTTTTTATAATTTTCTTTAGCCTCAAATCTCCTTTTTTTCTCGTTTTCTTCTTCAAATTTCTGATTTTCTAGCCTAAGAGTTTCTAATTTCCTCTGTTCAGATTCTATCTCTTGAGCTTTTTTAAACTCCGCCATAGCGAATGTTTTCACCTCTTCAGGAGTCATCTGAAGGGTTTTAGCTTGTTTAATAAAATTAATCTAGCGAATACATTATGATTAATAAGTAGTCACTATAATTTTTTTTATTAAATGAAAATTAATTAATGTGGATTAATTTTCCTTATCACTATAATGAGTGATACTTGTTCCTGTCCATGAACGGTAAGCAATTCATATAAATATCATTTATATTATTAATCAATAAAATAATTTATGTAACGTTATGATAAGACAAAAGCTATAGACAATTACGACAATAGTGACAAGACAAGATAGTTAATGACAAATGAAAACATTTGCAGAAATCAAAAAAGTTAAAATGAAAAAATAAGAAATAATTTTGCAGAAAGTGCAATGATAACTGCAATAAACAATAAAACAAGACAATGGACAACACAGTGTATAAACATAGGTTTGTAAAAAACTCAACGATAGTATGGTGAGAATGGACGAATGTTACAAACAAGATACATCATAAAACCAAGGTACGAATAAAAATAACTACGAAAACTACAATGAAAACTTGACAATACAGCTAAACAGACAGGTGTCACAGACCACCAGACACAGTGGACCTAGAATCCTTCGACACACAGGTGCCAGAACATTCCACTGCGGGAAGTCTGCAAATAAACTTACAGAACAATTATGAAGGCCCTGAGATGAACCTGGGATGTTCCCTTCATAATTCACCTACCCAACTGATAAATTTCTTTTCTTGGTCACCACGTTAATAAAGCTGGTATTGGTGTAAATGGTCAACTCTAAACCGGCACAGTGTTGGGCATACAGGTCACCTTGTCCAAAAACGTAATGAGGCCCCGACAAGGATGTAATGTTGACTATGAGTGTTAATGTGAGTGTCAATACGCGAATGCATGGATTGTTCTGAAGAGTTGACTAGAAGATCAAACACTCACTCACACGTAGCTAGAAGTTAATGATGCAGACTACTGTGGTCGTTTCATACTGTTTAATTGGACGCACACACTTGGACAGTACGGGTATAGTTACAGGAAAACAGGTCGACATATATCATCATTCTGTTGATCAATGGTCTACAATCTTAAGTTGGCATTCATGTTGAAGAACATTACAATGGAACGTCCGTAGACAAGCACTTAGATTTCCACTGTTTATAAATATAACCATCAGGCCTTACTGACTGATCATGTCAGTTAATAAATAATGTTCAAGCATGACTCCTAGACAGAACCTCTTTTCTAGCGAAGATTCCTTTAGGTAAAGTTCAGCAAATATTTCTGGAGACAATGTTAACCCACCAGTATTGGGTTTTCTTTATAACTGTGATCTCTTAATCATCACCTGATAATAAGGGTCATCTCTGTTCTCTGATCGATGATCGACAAATAATATAGGATCCAAAATGGCTTCTGGTTCCAGTGAGCATTACTCACTACACAGATGCATAGTAAAGCTTCAATAAAGGCTTTGTTCATGAACACAAATGTTTCTACAAGAATCAGCATATTCTTTCATCATAACTGCTGCATACAATCATATTCAGTGCTGCTAGGTAACATGTCATCCCGACATATTGATATAGATAATCATCATGTAGACGTCTGCCCATCTAAGCCTAGCAAGGAAAAAGTTCAGCAAAAATTTCTTTTACCTGGGCATGGGAAATACACTAGCAGGACACATACGCCCTCTCCTGGCGTTACAGAATAAACACTGGGGAACTCATAGACTTAATAATCATATCAGAAACTATCTTCTTCCCCATAATAGATCACAGATATCAACAAACTTCGGACTGGTCTCCGACATGGCATTCACCAGGCTCTATCATCACAGAAGACCCTTTTTCGTATCCGCATGCGCAGAAACTGCCTGACCCCAAAGTTCAGTACAAGGAAAAATAGTCCCACTTAGACATACAAAGATATCACGATATAAGACCGAATCGTCTTAAATAGACAAGGAGTAAACATAGACTCGGACCATAAACATTCCTGCATAAACCTAAGCAAGAACAATCTGTTTCTGGCCCAACAAGGAACAGACCAACAAAATCTGGATTCATACGCCAAGTTCGATATTCAGGGGAGATAACCCATATAACAAAAGTATCAATCAATCATGGGTGATATATATTTGGCCAGGAAAGCATCCTGATTTTAAAAACAAATACTTTCCCCCAGACAAATAAATATTATAATAACTACATACATTGCCACCAGTAATCTGTTGGTAACAGGCTACCGCAACCCCCGGGAAAAAAATGAAATTTTTTTTTTCATCTGAGAGCAACATACAATAGGCTCACAACGCACGAATAATGCGCAGATGACAAATAACAGCAATTTATAATGTCAAATTAAGGTAAAGTCGAAGCATAGATCGACTTGTGAGAATATATCTCAACATCTCAGAGAAAGCATTTCTCTAAGTATAAATATTTCCAGGGAGGTGCCACCAACGTATCCTACAATGCTGGCAATGACACAATGCATATAACAATTTCATATAACAATTTCATATTTAAGCACTATAAGTACATGATTGACAAAGAAAAAAAATCATCAAAGAACAACGGTGAATATATATCAATGAACGTAGTGATAGTAGTGATACAATGACTATATTACAAATTACAATGTGTATCTATCTTGATATAGAGAGGAACTATTATAGACTTAGATGTGTTAAGAAGTCCAGGACCTAACAGTTAGGTGGAATCATGTGGGCATCTAGACAAAATGTCTGTCATCGCATTATCTGATCCACGGATAGCTCGTACAGAGAAATGAAAAGGTTGAAGAGCAATTGCATATCGAGTAGACCTCGAGCTCTTCAAATTCTTACTCTGTATAGCCGTAAGAGCTTTCTGGTCGGTTTCTACTATGAAATGTGCGCCTAGAAGGAATCTATGTAGTTTGAGAATTGACCAAACCATAGCCAATAGTTCACGGTCTAAAACCGAGTAATTCCTTTCTGCAGCATTAAGTTTTCTGGAGATATACATTACAGGATGCAGAGTTCCAGAGTACTCTTGCATTAGTGCCGCTCCAATCCCAGTGGATGAAGCGTCACTCCGAAGAAAAAATGTCTTAACTTTAGTAGGTAACACTAAAATAGGTGGTGTTGAAAACAATGTTTTAATCTTATCCAAAGAGCATTGGCATTCCTGGGACTAGTGGACCATATTAGGCGACCCTTTCTTTAGTAGTGTTGAAAGAGATGCCATGATAGAGTATAGATTCGGAATGAATCTTCCACAAAATTGAATAAGACCTAAGAGACTTCACACTTGCTTTTTAGTCTTAGGGATAGAGATGTTAAGTATCTTAGTGATATTATGGTCCTCTGTCTTTAGGAAACCATGACCGACTCGATGGCCTAGGAAAGAAATTTCGCTAAAACCAATGCAGGCTTCAGAGGGTTTCGCTGTCAGGTTATGCTCGCGTAGAGTAGACAGTAATTCAACTAACCCCAAATAGTGATCTTCCCAAGTATCGTTGAAAAGACAGATGTCGTCTAGGTACGCAATGACATCTGACCGATAAGATAGGATTCGACGCATCATGCGTGCGAATGTAGCTGGTGCGTTCATAAGACCGAAAGGCATGAAATTCCATTGAAGAAGGCCTCTAGGTGTAGAAAAAGCAGTAAAAGGTTTGGCGCGTTCAGATAAAGGAACTTGCCAATATCCTTTAGACAAATCAAGTTTAGTGAAAAAATGAGATTTAGAAAGTCTAGTAAGTAGCTCTTCTAGTAAAGGCATAGGTTCAGCATCAAACTTCGTAACTTGATTCAATTTGCGATAGTCAACGCAAAGACGTATGTTATTGTCTTTCTTTCGAACAATAACCATCGGCGAAGAATATGCAAAAGTGGATGGTTCAATTATTTTTAAATCTATCATCTCATCCAACTCCTTCTCAGCCTGTGCTTGAAAATGTATAGGGATAGGATAAGGTCTGACCCTAATAGGATTATGGTCAGTTAGAATAATGTCATGTTCAATGACATGAGTTTGTCCAGGGATGTCAGTAAGGACATCCTGAAATGTTTGTAACATAGCCGAAACTTGTCGCTGTTCTCCTAGAGATAAATCAGGAGAGACAGTAACATTTTTCCATGATTCACTAGAATGAAGTGGAATCATTGGAAGAGGAAGATTTACATCTGAAAAACTTGTTTCCTCATCCTGTATTACGGACAGTGATGAGTAATAACCATGTTGGACTGGAGAATCGTCCGTTGCCTGGAAAATAGGCTGTAAATAATCCGGACATTCATGGAATTCCGTAAGCATATATGTGGAAGGTTTTATGCTTTCCATCAATATCGACAATGTAGTCAACATCGGAAATTTTCGAGATTATATCGTACGGACCTTTCCAAGAAATAAGATGTCTGTTCTCACTACAAGGTAGCAAAACAAATGCTTTGTTACCAGGACTAAGTTGTCGTAAGGTTCTTTTCTTATTGGCAAATTGTCTTGCCTTCTGTTTTGCAAATTCAGAAGAAGAAGTTGCCAATTTGCATGCTTCGATAATCTTTTGTCTCAGCGCGATGACATATTCGTAAGAAGATTTTGTGTCATCGGTAATATTATCAGCGGTTATGAGATCATGATGCACAGACATAGGGCCGCGCGGATGCGCGCCAAAGACAAGTTCAAAGGGAGAAAATTCTGTATGTTCATTGGGGACCTCTCTGTAAGCGAAGAGGGCCGCGGGTAAAACCCTGTCCCAATCTTGAGGATGATCCTCAGTTATCTTTCTTAGTAAGTTTTTGAGTGTTCTATTTAGCCGTTCGACCATCCCATTGGACATAGGATGATAGATACTACTCAAAGATCTCTCTATCTGCAGAGTAGACATTACTTGAGACATGGTATCCGATATTAGTTGGGTGCCATGGTCTGATAATATCTCTCCGGGGAATCCCAGACGAGAAAATATGAGCCAGAGAGCATTTGCAATATCAGCAGTAGTAATGCTCTTCAGAGGAATAGCCTCTGGCCAACGTGTGCACATATCAACACACGTCAAGATAAACTGATGTCCTCTAGCAGATTTGATCTTAAATGGACCAATGATGTCTACCGCCATTTTCTGAAATGGTCGAAAAGGAATGTCTGCAGCCTGAATAGGTGCAGCATGGCGTGGACCTTTGGATTTCACTTCTTGACATACCTTACAAGATCGACAATAAATCCGTATGTCCTTGATCACAAAAGGCCAAAAGAAAGCCGCAAGAACTCTTGACTTAGTACGGGAAAAACCCATATGTCCAGCACACTGAGAGCCGTGAGCGTGCTGCAAAGTTTTAACTCTCAAATTCTTGGGCACAAGAATCTGAGAATGACTTGACTTAGTGGAGTCTTGAACCATACGTACAAGTACGCCATTCTTCATTGTAATCCAAGATTTACGCTTTGTATCTTTATTTGGATCACCTTTTGTTGCAAGAGTGAAGAATTTCTTTAGAGTGGGGTCATCTTCTTGCTGTTTTATAAACGAGTCACGAGAAATTACCAAGGGATCATCTTGGTTATGCACTTCATTATCTTCAGTAGATAAAGTTTGAGGCATATTAAGAGCTTGAGCTCTAGTGACTACAGCATTAGCAGTTTGCATATTCTGTTTTTCCCAAACGGAAATTTGTTGTGGAGTGCATTCTTTGACTCCGTGAATACGACCGATGATAAGATCAGCGATCGTATTCGGCAGAAGACATGCGTGTACATCTCCTGTAAAGAAAGGAGTAGCAATCTTAATGATAGCAGTAGAGTATTTCTCTAAGGTGCCACCAAATGTTACACATTTGACTACTTTTCCTGTGGCACGAGAAGGATCTACAAGTGACTGCCTAACACCAATTGTGGTGCATCCAGAATCAAAAAGAACTGAGACTGGATTGTCATTTACTAAACCTTTATGTAAGAGAAGAGAACCTCTTCCATCATGCGCGACTGACGCAGGAAGAGCGGGAAGAGGATGGCCACAACTTAAAGTAGATACCATAGTTGGTTCAAATAATGTTTTGCATTGGGGGCACTGAAATGCTCTCCCAAAATCAAAAGCGGAACATGCCATATTATTAGCGTCATTATTATCTTTAGTCTGTTTATAGGCTTCATGTGACTCTTGCTGTGCAGAGTTTGCCTGGTAATGTGATTTATGTTTTTTGTATTGTGATCTACCTCGATTATTATTGCCTCTGTAATCATTATTGTTTCCTCTATTGTAACCCCTATTTGGGTTTGAGTCATAGTTCTCATGGTTCATCATCATCATGTGACGTATTCTTTCCAGAACGTTGTCTCCATTACAGCTGCTGTGAGCGCATCACGATTCTGGGCAAGTCGACCTGCATCAGCCAAAGACAAGTTCAGACACTCTGTGATGTCCTGGGTCCACCGTCGTGTAGGTCGACCCCTTCCCCTTTTTCCAGGAACCATGCCATCCATCACTGTTTTTTCCAGGCTATTATGTCTTTTTATATGACCGAAAAATTTCAGCTTCCTTATTGCGATGGTATTTAGGAGCCAATGTTCCTGTACGTTTAGTGAGTGCAGTACTTCTCTGTTGGTCTTTTTTTCTGTCCAGGGTATTCTCAACATCCTTCTGTAGCATTTCATTTCAAATGATGTAATCTTTTTTGCAACTGTTTTATTGAGTGTCCAAGTCTCGCAGCCGTATGTTGCCACTGGGAATATACATGCTCTGATCAGCTGTAACTTTGTTTCTTTGCTTGTGCCTTGCCATAGGTTTTTCATCTGTATTAGTTTATGTGAAGCAATTGCAAGTCTTCTTTTAATTTCTACTGCACAGTCGCCAGAGCTGTTGATGATTGATCCTAAGTATTCGAATTCATTAACACTTTCCAGTTCTTCGTTATCAATTTCAATTTCTGGTTTGGTCTTTACTTTGTCTGTTGTCAATACTTTAGTCTTCTTGGTGTTTAGGTATAGATTCTGGGCCTCGCTGTGTTTTTTGGTGAACAGAAGTAATTGTTCAAGTCCTTCTGGGTTGGTTACCATTATCATATTCATTATAATGAGTATCTCTGTAATTATGATCTTGTTGTCTAAATGATGGATAACTTGTATAGTTTCTATAATGACTTCCCCTGCGGAAATTCCTATAATTATGACCACCCCTGAATCGAGGGCCGTCGGCTAATCTCCAGTTCTTCGCAGAAGAACCCTGAAATGATTGGTTACCTTGGTTTTGATACTTACTATGGTTACCTTTTTTATCAAACCTGTTTTGTGGTCCTGAAATTTGTGTGAATAATTAGGATTGTATGGTGTTGCTGAAGCAACTGGCATACTCTCCTTAATCTTAATGTTGCCAAAAGTCACGTCAGGATGTGCAGTGACGTATTGGGAACAATATTCTTCCATTTGTTTTAGTGTTTTGGGCTTACGCTCATGTATAAATTCAAGGAATCGTTTATTTACACATGACATAATCTTATCTCTGAGCAACAAATCCATAAGTGCTTCATATGTTTTTTCTGTTTTGGATAGCTCAATCCATCGTGTAAATGTAAGACGTGCCTTTGCAATGAATTCTCAGAATTCTACTCCTGCCTCATGCACCATCGTCTTAAACAAAAGACGATAACATTCTTCTGTCAATTGATATTTTTTTATCAAGGCTGCTCTAATAACATCATAATTATCCTTATCAGCCTCTTCTACCAAGCTTAAACTTGTAAGAGAATCAACTTTCAAATTTTCTGACAACTGATTAGCATACTGTGATTTCTCCACATTATGAGTTCGACAAGAACGTTCAAAACGATCCAGCCAGAATGTAATATCGTCACTGGAAGGATTGAACGGTGGTACCTTGACCTTATAAGTAGAAGGTTTACCATTATTACCAGTTGACTGATTAGCAATACCCATATTTGTCAACTTTAATTTTTCTATCTCAAAAGATTAAAGTTTTTCCTGATGTTCATGTTCCATCTTTATTTTTCTCTCCTCAGCTTCTAATCTTTTATATTCAGCATCAGCTTCTCTGTCTAATCTCTTTTGTTCAGCCTCCGCTTCTCTTTCTAATCTCTTTTGTTCAGCCTCAGCTTCTCTTTCTAATCTTTTTTGTTCAGCTTCTCTGTCTAATCTTTTTTGTTCAGCCTCTCTATTTTGTTTTTCCATTTCCATTTGGAATCTCTTTTCGTCCACTTGTATCTGCAATTTCTTTTGTTCAAATTCTAATTTCATTCTTTTATCCTCGGCTTTTTGTTTTTTCTCTTCAGCCTTCAGTTTATCAATTTCCAATTTTTGTGCTTTTTCATATTGACTGGTAGCATACTCCTCCAACTTATCACCAGTCTTGCCTAGGGATTTGCCTTGCTCAATGAAGTAATCTAAAGTCGACATAATGTATATTAATTTGTGACTAGATACCTGAAATAGCAATAATGAAATCTATCTCCAAATAAATGGAAACAAGCTCTTAATAGCTTGAATAACCAGCACCCTTTATCCCAATCTCTGTGGGAAACAAGCCTTTAAATAAGGTCTTGTATAATCAACTGTGTACCTCTAATAATAGCAATTAATCATCAGTTGATTCTTTCTCATAAGTTCACTACACAGCTAGTACTGTATGATCAAATATATTTTATATAGCATATGTCAACCAAGAACACACACACAAAGGACAATCAAGAAGGACAATACGAAAACATTTGCAGAAATCAAATAAGTTAAATAGAAAAACAGAAGAAAATAATCACAGAACCTGTGATGATAACTGGCCGTAAGAAACAAAACAAATAACGCCACAGTGTATAAATATAAAGATGTATAGAACTGAATGACAGGAAAGATAAGACCTACAAATAAAAACAAATCAAAACAAAACTAAAGAACAGCAAAATATTAGAAAACCAACGGTAAGCACAGTCGTCACAGCTAACAAAAAAAAGCAACAGATGTTGCATGCAAATTTTCAATTAAGAAAATTGCCCCCTACAGACCACTAATATAAGCCCTATGTTACTTGGGAAATCTTATATTAGTCACCTCACCAACCGCCCACGACATAGACACACAAATAATAAGTAAACATTTACACATAAATTCATAAATATTATATAAATGGAATGTGTTGTAGCGAAGGTTCAGCTGTTATCTAATGCCACAGTTTCTAATGCAAATACAATAAACTGCCACTTTAATAAACACTAAATTTTGAACTAAACTATTACACTGTTCAACATATAGAGCAGTTCAAGAAGCTCCAACGTTGATGGTTCTGATAACTAACACACGTAGGACTTCTGACCTGTACTGCATTTTTTCCAAAAACGTTAATCGTATGTTTGTAACTTGCTGTGATGTCCAACGAAAAAATGTCAACAAGCGCTGACCTAGTTTCATAATTCGCTTGATAGGTCACGTGTGGAACTGTTGACAAAGTGTAGACTCTCACTGCTGGTGTGTCGTATCAGGCGTCATGGAAACGATCTGGTATGAGTAGCTGACTTCCATGTGGTGTCTACTGTGCAGGTTAGACCCATACTGGTTACCAAATTGATAAATGTCTTTTCTTGGTCACCACGTTAATAAAGCTGGTATTGGTGTAAATCGTCAACTCTAAACCGGCACAGTGTTGGGCATACAGGTCACCTTGTCCAAAAACGTAATGAGGCCCCGACAAGGATGTAATGTTGACTATGAGTGTTAATGTGAGTGTCAATACGCGAATGCATGGATTGTTCTGAAGTGTTGACTAGAAGATCAAACACTCACTCACACGTAGCTAGAAGTTAATGATGCAGACTATTGTGGTCGTTTCATACTGTATAATTGGACGCACACACTTGGACAGTACGGGTATAGTTACAGGAAAACAGGTCGACATATATCATCATACTGTTGATCAATGGTCTACAATCTTAAGTTGGCATTCATGTTGAAGAACATTACAATGGAACGTCCGTAGACAAGCACTTAGATTTCCACTGTTTATAAATATAACCATCAGGCCTTACTGACTGATCATGTCAGTTAATAAATAATGTTCAAGCATGACTCCTAGACAGAACCTCTTTTCTAGCGAAGATTCCTTTAGGTAAAGTTCAGCAAATATTTCTGGAGACAATGTTAACCCACCAGTATTGGGTTTTCTTTACAACTGTGATCTCTTAATCGTCACCTGATAATAAGGGGCATCCCTGTTCTCTGATCGATGATCGACAAAAAATATAGGATCCAAAATGGCTTCTGGTTCCAGTGAGCATTACTCACTATACAGATGCACAGTAAAGCTTCAATAAAGGCTTTGTTCATGAACACAAATGTTTCTACAAGAATCAGCATATTCTTTCATCATAACTGCTGCATACAATCATATTCAGTGCTGCTAGGTAACATGTCATCCCGACATATTGATATAGATAATCATCATGTAGACGTCTGCCCATCTAAGCCTAGCAAGGAAAAAGTTCAGCAAAAATTTCTTTTACCTGGGCATGGGAAATACACTAGCAGGACACATACGCCCTCTCCTGGCGTTACAGAATAAACACTGGGGAACTCATAGACTTAATAATCATATCAGAAACTATCTTCTTCCCCATAATAGATCACAGATATCAACAAACTTCGGACTGGTCTCCGACATGGCATTCACCAGGCTCCATCATCACGGAAGACCCTTTTTCGTATCCGCATGCGCAGAAACTGTCTGACCCCAAAGTTCAGTACAAGGAAAAATAGTCCCACTTAGACATACAAAGATATCACGATATAAGACCGAATCGTCTTAAATAGACAAGGAATAAACATAGACTCGGACCATAATTATTCCTGCATAAACCTAAGCAAGAACAATCTGTTTCTGGCCCAACAAGGAACAGACCAACAAAATCTGGATTCATACGCCAAGTTCGATATTCAGGGGAGATAACCCATATAACAAAAGTATCAATCAATCATGGGTGATATATCTTTGGCCAGGAAAGCATCCTGATTTTAAAAACAAATACTTTCCCTCAGACAAATAAATATTATAATAACTACATACATTGCCACCAGTAATCTGTTGGTAACACCAACCTCCCACAATAAACATAAAACATAGAACAAGCAACTTACATGAACAATATGTGGACATAATCAAAAGATGAGGCACAGCTAAACGCAATACAGTGTAAAAACGATTCTACGTTTATACTTATCTCGCCCGCAAGAAAAAATAATATGCCTCGTCTCCGTAGGTGTAAGTATGAGAAATCGCAATACTTCTTCTTGAGTAATACAATGCTCGTATTCGACACTGAGGACTGAAAGATGAGGTCCAACTTAGTCCTTGACCTTGAGAAAACCGTTATCCGGAGTACGTATAAAGTTTGAAAATCCACGTATCTCAGTATACTGTAGGACTACAGGACGTCGTTCCCTTATTGAATCCAGCGTAATTCAAGACACACTGTGCCTCCATATTAGTGAGTTAAATTTTTTATATGTTTGAATGAGTTGACGATGGTAGGTGATACTGCCAGTTCATGCCAATAACGCGAATTCTAAAATGAACTTCAAGTACAGTAGAACTCCATTTATCCGAACCCCAATTATCCGAACATCCAATTATCCGAACACTTTTTCCAGAAAAAAAAATCAGATGCCACAGTCACGTTATACTAAAATTCTGAATCTTTTGATGCGGCAAACTTCAAATGTGTGCGAACAATTTGTAGAGAATGGGATGGCTAATGGTCGGTCGCTTACGTACAGGAAGTCAGTTAGATCATAAAGTCAGTTAATATCTGGTTTAAAAATACAGTGTAGGTGTGCGTTCTAGGTAGAACACTGGCTAAACAGACAGTTCAACTTAAAATAATTGTGTCTGCTACTACAGCAGAATAATTTTGGCGTACAAGTATTTCTCTGTGCGATATGGCATCTTCCAGTAGGCCTAAAGCATATAAAAGGAACCGCAATGTTTTGTCAATTGAAACGAAAACAGAATTTATCAAGAGACTAGGACAAGGTGAAACTGTGTCTTCACTTGCGAGGATTTTCAATGTTGGGAAAGCTACCGTCTCTGACATTAAAAGTAACAAGGATAAAATTATGAGTTTTGCATCGAAATTTGATAGTGAAAATGGGTCGAAGAAACGTAAAACCATGAGAAATGCGAAAGATGTGAAATTGGAAGAGGCTTTGTATATATGGTTTGTGCAAAGAAGAAGCAAAGGGGAACCTATCTCTGGTTCTCTGTTGTGTGAAAAGGCACTTCAGTTCAACAATCAACTTGACGGTCCTCCTGACTTTAAGGCTAGCCAGGAATGGTTAAGAAACTTTAAATCTCGTCATGGCATACGAGAATTGGAGATTCAAGGGGAATCTTTATCTAGCGATGCAACTGCCGCTAAAAATTTTATAGAAACATTCTTGGCTTTTTTCAAAGAAGAAGAAGGTTATTCACTCGAGGATGTGTATAATGCCGATGAGACTGGCTTATACTGGAAATCATTGCCTCAAAAATCACTTGCATCTCAGCGCGAAGCAGCTGCCCCTGGGTTTAAAAAGTGCAAAGAGAGAGTAACAATTTTGGTAGCCGCGAATGCCAGTGGAAGTTATCGTTACCGGTGCTAATGATCGGCAAAGCCAAAAAACCACGTTGTTTAAAGAATGTGACATGTCTCCCATTGTGTTACAAAGCACAGAAGAGTGCTTGGATGAATAGTGAAATATTTCTTGATTGGTATACAAATCAGTTCATCCCAAATGTGAAGAGGTTGGGAGAACAAGAAAAGAAAACTGGAAAAGTAATTCTTCTACTGGACAATGCACCATCTCATCCAGAGACGGATACATTGAATGCAGTTGATGCAAATTTTAAAGTAATTTTTCTGCCTCCCAATGTAACAGCACTGATTCAACCAATGGATCAGGGTGTTATAGCAAAGCTTAAAAAGATGTACAAGAAGGAAGTCCTGCGTCGTTTATTGTTGGCTGAAGATGAAGAAAGTGTGGTGGCGTTTTCCAAAAAGCTTAATCTCAAAGACTGCTGCTATATGTTAGCTGATGCTTGGACCACCCTGTCACAAGATAATCTCAACAAGGCTTGGAGTAGATTGCTTGGGAAAAAAGGAGGAAATGAAACTACTGCAGTGGACACAAATGATGATTGTATAAATGAAGTTGTGGAACTGTTTCAAGCAATGCCCAGATTTTCGGACTGTGACAAAGATGATGCACACATGTGGCTAGAAGATGATAATGATTCTGGTTTTCAGTTTTTGAATGACGAAGAAATTTTGTCTTTTGTGCAAGAAGAAAACCAAATACATGTAGTGACCGATGATGAAGACACCTCAGAAGTACATGATGTACTTGTAGATTATGAAGAAAAACCAAAACGTCGACCAAGTCCTGAAGAGGCCTTTATAGCACTAGAAACTGCGATGGCTTGGTACGAGCAAGAAGATGACAGCTGTCCTACACAGCTTCTGCTGTTGAAGAGAATTCGGGCCAAAAGGAGACTATCCAGTTTGGTGCAAAAGAGGATTCCTCATTATTTTAAATAGTGGGCTACATCTGTGCAAGTACATATATACGTAAGTTGCGCCTGGTTTTGAATCGTTTGTAATGTTATTTTGAAAACATTTCTCTTTCTTAACAAAAATAATTAATACAAGAAGTAAATGCAGTGGCGGATCTACTATGAAACTAATGAAGCTTAAGCTTCAGGGCCCCCATTCCCGGAGGGGCCCCCAAAAGCGACTTTTTCTTCAGTTTTTATATGTGTGTTGTTGTGGATCTACTATAAGGGGCCCCTCCAAGAGTTCAAGCTTCAGGGCCCCCAAAATGTAGATCCGCCACTGAGTACATGCACTGCAGTGTAATAAAAGATTTTGGTGATACAGTGATCTAATACAGTGTGGGTATTATTATTACAGTACAAGTAAATATGTTTTATAGTGTATTTTCCTTGTGATGGTTAATTATTTTTAGAAATATGTGTACATGTACTCGATACATTATGTAATCCAATTATCCGAACATTTGATTATCCGAACGATGCTCGGTCCCATGGGGTTCGGATAAATGGAGTTCTACTGTATGTCAATAGAACTTTGATCAACTGAAGTATTCAGCAAATTCTTGTCTTTAAAGTTCAATGTATTTATTCACGGATACAAACACGATATGAAATAGTAGATGATACGTTTGATGCATGGACGATCAATAAGAAAAAAGGATGGTGAAAATCTGGCGTAATGTTCCTAATGGCAATATACGTCTTTCCAGTCAGTTCCATTATCAATATTCTTCCTCGCTAAACTAAAGTTCATACAATTAATCTGTCTTTATGATAATTTCTAAGGCATCGGCCGTTGACCTTCTACAAGGACATCGGGCTTAATATACATCTTTATAATACTTGATAAGGCATCCAAAATATACTGTCTTACTCAATTAACTTCTTCCATAGACTGCTCAGACAGTTGATTAAACATTAGATCCCCACGTTTCTACATCAAGACAAAATACATGTTAGCGACTATCCTTGGCTAACCTCTCCAATACGTGCCATGACCGAGATGTCGGCACTTCGTAATACAATTTTGCAATATATTAAATAATATTTCCTCTCGTAGGATTACCACTACGTTTTACAAGTGAAGCTATCAGCTCATCTGATCCATTCTTGAAATCCTGCCATGAGGACTCCAGCTAGATGCCAGTAATGAGTGGAGACAACACTTAAAATCATCAATAAGATTATTTATCAACACATGGGTGCAAGACTTACATATACATCTTGACATTGGCTTCTGATAAGAAAACCAGTTGTCCTCCATAGAAATAATTCCCATTCATCAGGGACACAATACAATATACTACGGACGATCAGTCTGGCTTGACACTTCAACATCACTCTCTGACGTCATTCTCCAGATCTTAGAAACCCGTGCGCTAAGAGTCTCTCATACACTACATAGTGCACACACGTGCGTGATAAATCATACGCACAAATAATATTCTTATCATAAGAATGGTGCGTAACCTTTTAACACAGGCAGGACCTAAGACTGCCATCTATGTAAAAGTACGCAACAGTACCACCCACATTTTTAGTTTGGCCCCTTTCTAGGTTTGCCTTTACACATCAATAATGCATATAGATATCAATAATACATATACATATTAATAATACTGTTTATATAAATGTTTATCTTACCGCATCAATGAATAATTACACAACTAGAAGGTTAACCGGCGATCAATGGTCAAGCTGAGATCGCCACTGTTTCAGAACTGCAAAGGCATTGGGTCATACTGCTTTGAGTCTGCTCTTAACCCTCCTGCTGGAATTTTTAATATCAAGTGGCAACTAAGCGTTAGCAAATGTTCGTTATATCCCCTCTCTTAGTTACGCGCATCTAAACCAATCAGATCTGGGTACGCTGATTTTCCTCTTTTCAAAAATACACTTTCAAAATTTAACATCCCCAAGCTTTTCAAAGTTGAGAGGTTTATCACTGTCTCTGTCTTTTCTGTCGTTCATTTTTATTACATACGATAATTTTGTTAATATCTAATCGATTTTAATGAGGAAAGGCAATTCTTGACCAGACGACTGTCTGTCATCTAGCTGTTATATTTTTATTTCTCTCCTTGTTATAATTTTCATCTTTGCATTTTTTCCTCTTCAGTTATTCAAATAACATACTTTTTCTCTACGGTAAGATAATATATCATAATGTGTAATATGATATTCTAATAAACAAGTATTATCATTTTAATTGTCAACTGTCCTTTCTTTCCCTTTATTATTCAATTTGGATACAATACTTCATCTATGTTTCGGTTACCACCGTTTTTATCTACCCTTCCCGATTTGGTTACTAGTTTCGGTTTCACTATGCATAAGCTAGTTGAGGGTTTCCCTCCTTGTTTAATTAAATTTTTCTCTCTCTCTCTCTCGCTTGTTCTAAGAAATGAAACACGCGTTTTGCCTAACGAAAATCGCAGTTTCGTTAGATTTAAATTATCACTACGGAGAGGAGACAATGCGGTGGGGTTTCATTGCATGCAATAGCAAAGTCCAATGCTTTATTCAAACTTTAACTTTTAGAAAAAACAATTTGCCCTAGCAACCAGTTTCCAAGGCCTAGTAGTTTTTTTTTTTCAAACTTCCAACCTCTCATTCGCGTTTAGTGTTACCTAAGCGAGTCCGTGACGTCAGCTGTCTCATGTCTTTCTAGTACTAGATTCAAAAACAACGCTTTTGTCAAGTATTCATTCTTCTCTCTCTCCTTTTTTCTATCACTCATTTTGAAACGAACTATGTATTGTTGTTTGCCAAACGGCGTTTATTGTTAGTGGTAATTTGTATTACGGAGTGACGAAAAAGCTAGTAGTTTTGGTATCGTTCACTTTGGCGTTACTGCTTTTTCAAATCCAGCGCGCATCGCTGGCGTGGGCGATGACAGTGAGCAAACACTCCCGAACGGTGTGGTAACTTTACTTTGCGTAGGGGTTAACTATTACCGTATTTGGCGATTGTATCACCGATCTCACTACAGTCTTCCGTATCTGTTTCATCTTCTAGCTGTTGGAGTACGTGGAATCTTCAACTCAAATGTGAAGTCAGTCCTATAGTATGGCTCTGAGACATGGAGAACAACAAAAACAACAACCAAAATGCTACAGACTTTTATAAACGGGTGTTTGCGTAGAGTAGAAGGACTGAAATGGTATGACAAAGTCACAAATGTGGAATTGATGACAAGAACCAGACGAGTGCCAGTGGAACAAGATTTGAGAAGAAGACGCTGGCGATGGATAGGACACACATTGAGAAAACCTGTTGATAGCATTACAAGGCAGTCCTTGTTCTGGAATCAACAGGGAAAGAGAGGCAGAGGTAGACCAACAAACACATGGAGAAGAGGTGAAAATGATGAGGAAAACATGGAAAGAACTTGAGCAGATGGCACAGGACAGGAAGACTTGGCATGTGTTTGTTGAAGGTCTATGCTCCTTGGGGAGCTAAAGGATATGTATTAATTGAATGGTCGTCTCAAAGAAAAGGGCTTCCCCAGAATGCACAATCAAAAGTAAATGGAACCGTTTTAAAACAAGTCAATAAAATTTAAATACCTGGGAACATTAATAATAATGGATGGAAGATACATCTCAGAAGGGAAGAGCAGAATAGCTCAAGCAAAAGTAGCATTCTTTAAAATGAAGAGTATTTTATGCAACAATTCTTTGTCATTGGGAGTAAGAAAGAGAGTTCTTAATTGTTATATAGAACCAATCCTAACATATGGGAGTGAGTTATGGACAATTAGTAAACAAATAGGGAAGAGACACTAGAGGCAACAGAGATGTGGTTTTACAGAAGAATGTGAAAAATACCATGGACAGCCAAAATGAGTAATGTGGACGTCCTGAAAGAGGCCAATGCACAAAGGACACTTATTTCACAAGTTAAAAAGAAGCAGTCCACTTTTTGGGGGGCATGTTAAGAGAAGAGGAAAGCTGGAATATATCATAACAACAGGGATGATTGAAGGAAAAAGAGATAGGGGAAGACAAAGAGAACAAATACTGGACATTTTGACATCGTGACATGGAAAGAAGTTAACAGCAGAACTGAGAAATTGTACTGGAGACAGGAAGTTGTGGAGAGACATGATCTCCTACGCCACTAGGCTTATCAGAAATTCATTGAAACTGATTAAATTACATGATTTTTCATGCCAAAGTCAGCTGATAATTCACACCAAATTAAATGGTGTTGGGTTCACCAGGTAAAAAGATTTATTGCCTTCAGATCAAGAGAAAGGGCAAGCAACTAAAGTAGTGACTTTATAGAAGGCACAAACAGCCGTTAGTAAATGCTGCACCACAAACATCACACTTGTAAGGCTTCTCTCCTGCATGTATTATTTTATGTATATTTAGGCTATGTCTTACAGTAAATGCTGCACCACAAACACCACACTTGTAAGTAGGTACCACAAACTGATTTTTCATATTTGTTAAATTGACAATTCAATAAGATATTTAGAAAGTACATTAAAAAAACAAAATTAAAAAAAAAACATCATCAAAATCGGTCTTAAAATAAAATAGTTATGAATTTTTATTTTATTTTTCAACTCAGAAATTTTATCGCTCCACCTGAAAGTGAAAATGGGTCATCTTTGACATCATCAAAGGATCTCAAATAACATGTATAAGCACATATAAAGTCTTGTTTGTGTTAAAAACTACTTGTAATTGTAAGAAATTAAGAAATGGAGGACATAAACAGCCAAATATACTCTTTTCAAATTTAGAGACAATCATGTTAGTCATGTGTTTTTGGTTACAAAATCACCTCGACACACAATTTTAAAGTGTAAATGCTCAAAATATATGCACTGTAGACACTCAATATCTATGATATTCAATGTCATAGACATACCAAGTAAGCCCAATTTTTTCTAAACATGTCACATTATTCTGAACAAGGTTATTATGAGCTGAACATGACAAGAAAGCCAAAAAACCGATTTCCGCAGAAACCGCTCAATTGGTCAAGATTTCTACATGTTTACAAAGAAGAGAAAACATTTGCTAATGAAGTTACAGTTATGATCCATGCATCATTTCAAATCTTTTTTCAAGCACTTTCAAACAGTACAGAAATAAGCACATTCACTTTTACTTGTTAAACAAAATATAGGCTCAAGTATGCCTTGTTTGGAGAAAATGCACAATTTTTCATATTTATTGTCACCCACACAAAAAGTTAGAAAATAAAAAAAAGACCCATTTTAGGTATATTTAAATATCATACATCATTTTAAAGCCTTTTTACAGCTCTTTGTAATGGAATTCAAATAAACTAATGTGTATATGACATATTCTGTAATGTGGCACCTTTTAGAAATGTCTTATTATTCCCAATCTCGTTAAGAAAGAATCCTACAGTCCGCTTTCGCAGACAACAGATGTTTGTAAACTGATTGTTTACATCAAATTAGGTCACCAAATTGACTGAGTTTTAGAGTGATTGGGGCATTAATCATGATTAAAAAAGTATCTAAATACCACATTTAATGTGCACGACGCTTTTGAAACTCTGCCAACGATATTAAATTCGCCCTCAAATAATCAAATTGACAAAACAAAAGCTAAGTCAAGCGAAGAACATTTTCGCTGTTCCAACCTTGAATCTACTCCTTGCACTCCCCTTGCTAATTCCATTTGTTTTATTGTAGTTCTCGCATTCGTACTTATTTCAGTATAAATTAAATGTTATCAGTTTTCAACAATATATATTCTTACGCAGGTAGTTTCTCTCATTTGTGTGCTCAGTAGAATCCGCACGAAAGTTTCTCTCATTCGCATAACGCTCAGGAGTGGTTGATCTTTCCGGCGGAACAGCCATCTTGAATGGACACATGTGAAAAAAACTTGTTGGGTTGTTCGTATTTCATGAAAGCGTGCTCTTTCAACAAATCTCAGAAAATGTAGGGAAAATAACTGACTAAATGCTGCTCCACAGACATCACAATTGTACGACTTATTTCCTGTATGCATTTTTCAATGTCTTTGTAGGGAAAATATCTGAGTAAATGCAGCACCTTAAACACCATACTTTAATTTCCTGCATGTATTATTCTGTGTTTTTGTAGAGTGACCTATCTAAATGCTGCATCACAGATTCACAATGTAAGGCTTTTCTACTTTTTAAACAGATGAAAGTCAATTAAATATCTGGTAGAGTCCGTTATATAACTGGAACCACCAGGCCTTTACACCCCTCCACTTTAATATTATTCTTGTTCATAGTTTCTTCTTGATTTTGTTTGTTTGTTTTTTATTTTATTATTTAACGTATAGGTCTAAGCACAATTGTGAGTATCCCTATTTTCAAATGTGATGCCACTTTCTCATGTCGGCAGTTGTTCATATTATTTGGAATTGAAAACAATATATATCCTAATTATAACCCATCAGAGGTTGAACGGGATTTCTGTTTATCTTCATTAATTTAAAAAAAAAAAAAAAATCTGAGTAAATGCAGCACCTCAAACACCATACTTATAAGGTTTATTTCCTGCATGTATTATTCTGTGTTTTTGTAGAGTACCTATCTTAGTAAATGCTGCATCACAGATATCACACTTGTAAGCATCTCTCCTGTATGTTTCTTTAATGGCTTGTATGTAAATTCTTTTAGGCTTTTTTTGTAACTTTTACGAGTGCGAGTAAATGCTGCATCACAAAGATCACACTTGTAAGGCTTCTCTCCTGTATGTATTCTGTTATGCATTTGTAATTTATCAATCTCAGTAAATGCTGCACCACAGACATCACACATGTATGGCTTATTTACTGTATGTATTCTTTTATGTCTTTGTAAGTTACCAGTCTGATTAAATGCTGCACCACAAACATCACACTTGTAAGTCTTCTCTCCTGTATGTATTCTTTTATGCGTTTCAAGATTATTCTCAGTAAATGCTGCACCACAGACATCACACTTGTAAGGTTTATTTCCTGTGTGTATTCTCTTATGTCTTTGTAAGCTATCAGTCCGAGTAAATGCTGCACCACAAACATCACACTTGTAAGGCTTCTCTCCTCTACGTATACTTTTATGTCTTTTTAGGGGACCTATCTGAGTAAATGCTGCTCCATAAACACCACACTTGTAAGGCTTCTCTTCTGTATGTATTCTTTGATGATTTTGTAGACTACTGCTTAGAGTACATGCTGCACTGCCAACATCACAGTTGTAAGGTTTGTTTCCTGTATGTATTCTTTCATGTAATTTTTGGCTGCAACTTTGATTAAACTCTGCATCACAATTGTAAAGTTTCTCTTGTGTATGTATTCCTTTATGTTGCTGTAGGTTATCTTTCACAGAAAATGAAACACCACAAATACCACACCTGTAGGACCTATCTTCCTTTATTTTAATGTGAGACTGAATGCTTAAATCACTGCAAGTATCAACAGCTCTGTCACTAGCACAAAGCTGAACATTTATCTCACTGGCAGAAAATGGTTTACTACAATTTATGTTACAGACTTGATTTTTAGAAACTGATGTATTACTGTGTAGGTTGTCAAACACTGTAGCTGTCCTTTCCTGACTGTTGATGAAGTTCAATGATGCTTCATTACCAGTGAGTGTCAGATCGATGCTATCTTTTGTTTTTGCAACATCAGTAAAAGTGGCTTCTCCAATTTTATTCACTGCTTCATTCATGTTATTTCTACTGTCCTGTGGTAATTCATTCTGAAGATCACTGCATTTATTATCAAACTCCCAGCCTCCATCTCTGTGTACTGCTTTCATATGCTTATCCAGGACATGAAGTTGGAAGAAATGAGTGTGTCACAGGTGACAAGAATAAACACCTGTAATAATAAAAATAATGAGCAAAGATAAATAATGAAATGCATGTCTTATATGTTCAGTTACAATTTGTTAGGAAAGTGTAGTAACAAACACATTAGCACAATTTCCTGATAATTACATGATTGTTATTCAGGATCAACATCATTGCAATCCAGGCAAACCCATTGGTGCTACATCTCCCTCAGCAAATGTTGAAGTGTATGAATGTTTACTGTACTGCAGCATCCTGATTGTATACATGTTGGATGCATCCTCTCATATGTTATATGGGACCCAAAGATGCAGCAATAGAGAATAAAGTAAGCAACCCATAGCTTGACTGCTTGCATCAGGATCAGCGAACCAGAGCTGGTCAAGACCGTACTCCACCTCCACGTGGTGGTCCTGGAAACAGTCTGCAGCAGTGCAGTCTGGCTGAGCGAGTACGTATCAAAGAGGGAAGGCAAACCCGGTCCCAAAAAATGCCGTGCAGAAGTCGGATGTTTCGACCGAAAGGTGCATATATCACAGCTACGGCGTAAACAGACACAACGCAACAACCGTCCTTTTCAGGGCGAACGAGGAAGAAGAAGAAGATATGTTATACCTGCTAGTCTTATGTTTGGTGCCACATTCCAGCTATCTTTGCCTTGTTGATTTATCTTAGCAGTGTTGTTTTCTAACAGACAATCCTTAATTGATCTCAGTATCTCTACCTTGTGCACAACCAGTGTCCCCACTATGGGTGTGAGTTAAACTGGTCAGCACTCTTACTGTTGTAAGATTAAAGGCAATAATTCAAGATTCAATTAAAGGATTTTCCTCCAAGATGATAGCCTCCTATAATTGATAGTTATTACTTCACCTTCAATTGCATTGTTAGATCATCCTTACAGACTTGCATGTGCACACACTCCCAGGCACAATGTATTTAACACTTAACATCTCATGTCATACATAACTACTAGAGAATATAAATCATCAACCAGTGATATTAAGCGTGAAAACTTACGAAGACATTTGTGTGTCTTCAGTCCAACAGAAGTCTGAGTCAACACCTTCCATGTTTAATGTCTGACCAGAAAGAAGCTAAAACCATTGGTAAATAGAACACTTTCCATATTTTACTAAGAAACATTATCCAGTGAAAAGCATTTGCGTTCTCTTCTTTATGTCCTTCTCTCAAATAGGTCTCTTTCTTTCTTAATGAGCCAATTTCTGGAGATCTTGTTCATGATATTTTATAAGCCATTCCCAGCAACAACTACTGTTGTAGCCACCCCAATATACATGATACAACAGTGTCATAAACCTGAATGAATTGTACCGTAGATTGATGCCAGTGTCTGAAGATCAAGGCCTCTATAATATTTGCTATTGATGCAACAGACATCCTTTTTGAACCCTTAAAAGCATGGACTGAGAGTGTGACACAATAACTGCCCTGGTTACTGCAGTAACAGCCTCTATCTCCATTATGTATACATTCTTCTTCTTCTTCCGTCCTTAGCCAACGACCGTCAAAGCAGTCAGTGGCCATTACGCCTAGTGGCGTCTTAAGGGCAACAAAGAATAGATTTTCTTAGCCGTTGTTCCCATCACGCCTAATGGCATCTTTAGGGCAACGACAAATCAATCCGTTTGTTGTTGTTTCCGTAATCAAAGTGACTGGCAAACGGGTGATCAGCCCGTTATGTATACATTAAGAAAGTTTAATTAAAATTTGTAAATAGATTTAATTTTTAAGAAAGGCCAACTCACTGCTTAGTATTAAATGTCATGCTGTGCTGATATTGAAATCAAGTAAACTTGTGTAGCCAAAATACGAATTTAAAATAATAACTTTGCTATTATACATACCTTTCTCATCTCCAAATAAGCATAACTGTTGTTGACTTTCTGGCATGTCCAAGAAGTCAGTATACTGTATCTCAGTTTTAGTACAGCTGTTGTCACAATCAGCCTGAAACAAATTTTGATCAATCCAGGCATTTATAACAAATTATCATTATCACTTTTAGCTCCCTGAACAGCCTAGGCCTTCAACAAATTTCTGCCAACTCCTCTTGTTGTATACTATCAGCTCAAGGTATCTCCATGACTGACTCATATCTTTGACTTTTATATCAGTTCTCTACTATGTGTGTTTTTAAGTCTCCCAAAAACTCTTTTACCCTGTATATTTCAGAATGCTATAAACTAGATCTATATAATTGAACGGCCTTGACATTGCAGTTAAAGATTGAGATTGTTGTGTTGGACTTGATTTTTTTTTCCATTTATGACACTTGTAATATACAATATTAAATGTAGGGGAGATACGTTTTTTCTGTATACATTTTCTTATTATTGCCAACACTCATGAACACATACAAAGACATACTCACAAGCACATACACAAAAAAACACTTACACTTACGTATACATGCACAGACAAATGCCCATGTACATACTTATAAACACACACATATACAAATATATAGAGCACACAATTATTTTCTACGTGAAATAAGACCATATAAGGTCACAGTAAACTTTTAAACATGAAAAACCATTTGAATTGTTTGTTTCCAAAAATAAATAAATAACTACAGTTTGTCTAAACAACATATAAGTCTAGTTAACTGGCTGATATAGTTTGTCAAAACAACTGTACATACAACATATAAGGCTAATTAACTGGCCGATATAGTTTGTCTAAACAATGGTACATACAACATATAAGGCTAATTAACTGGCCAATATAGTTTGTCTAAACAATGGTACATACAACATCCCACCTCAGTATTAGCATCATGATTCTGGAAGCTTCCATTATACTCCTGTTTACATTCATCAGATCCTGAATTTTGATTACAGTACATGATATATTTTAATTATTACATATATTCTGACTGATTCTTTAATGCGTTTTGAAAATCAGTTATGGCTATTATAAAGTCCAAGAATGTTTGAAAAGAAATATTATCTATAGTTGCATAAACTCAGTAAAATGCTTACTGACATAACAACGCACTTAAAAGAAGAGACTTTGAAAGTTTAGACTTGTTTTTTGTAACAAGAAGTTGTTGTTGATGAAGAAGGGTTGCTGAGCTTGTCACTCTTGTGCAGCCAATGCCAATTTGAAGAATTTTTATGTGTTCTGAGGCTGCTCATTGGTACTGATTAAAGTGTTTGTGATTGGTTGCCAATAATCAATATACCCTTTAGCTCCCTTCAAAAAACACATGCCAAATCCTCCTGTCACGTGTCAACAGCTCAAGTTCTTTCCATGTTTTCCTCATCACTTTCACCTCTGTATCCAGTTCTCTTCTCCATGTATTTTTTAGTCTACCTTTGCCTTTCTTTTCCTGGGGATTTCAGAACAAGGACCACCTTGAAATGCTATCAACAGGTTTCCTCAATATGTGTCTTATCCATTGCCAGCATCTTTTTCTCATCTCTTGTTCCACTGGCACTTGTCTAGTTCTTGTCATCAGTTCCACATTTGTGACTTTATAATACCATTTCAAACCTTATATTCTATGCAAGCTTCCATTTACGAAAGTCTAACTTTCTGTTGTTAATCTCAATCTTTCAGAGCCGTGCAATAGGACTAGCTTGACATTTGAGTTGAAGATTATTATCTGCTTTTTAGTTTTTACTGTCTTCTATCTTGTTTATGGTTTCTGTTGTTGTCGCATAGAGATTTATGATCAATAAATTTTCTATATTCTTATCTTTTTCTACCCGTGTCCTCTACTGTATTATCGCTCTTTTATCCTTGTCCTGTTTTTTCGCATTCGTTCGTTTGCGACAAAATATTTTTTCACATTCTGACTTTATCATGTCTTTTTCTCATGCTTGTAATACACTTGATTGCGTATATGACAGTCCCTGCACGAGACGATATAGTGTTAGAATTCATTTCGTCAGACATGATAGCAGACATTTGTCTACACTTTTCTCATGACACGGCACTCTTGGTTAAGAGTTCTCGGTGTGAGGTGTGGAAACTGCCATCTGCATAGCTCAGAAATGAGACATATCGTCTAGCATTTTCATCTGACACGGGCGCTCTACGGCCAGTCCCTGGCGTGAGGTGTGAAGACGCACGTTTGGCAGTTATGGGCAACGTCTTAGTTAATGGGAACTGTTAAGAGAGGGAGAGAGAAAGAGGAGAGGGGAAGACGGGGGTTTTTGAAAATAACGTGGGATCCTTTGTCTGTTTAAGATATTAACCAGAGTTTGAAACTTGATTTCATTGAGTCCTCCAAAATTTGCAGTAGACAGATCGCTAGGGCTAGAAGGAATATCTTGTGTATTGCGAAGTTCTAGTTTCTCGACATTTTTGCCGAGTTCTGAACTACCCTTATATTGAATGATTCTAGTTCATGGTGTTAGTCTATAGTTCCGTGTGAAGGTAAATATATTAGATATCTAGTATTTTGTGAGTGATTTAAGTGATTAATCGCCCATTTCATTTTACTAGTTAGATTCTGTGCAGAAGAAATAATTTATAATTCTGTTATATTCTCTAGGTGACGTGTTTCAGTGGAAAGCAGAATAAATTATAATTTCTAGCTTAAACTCAGTCAGCTATAAATAAATTTAGTTTAACTGCTAAATACTCAGTCGAGAATATTTTAAAACTAACTTATAACTGCACTTATTCATCATTGAGTATTGACGAAATACGTATGTATTTCTAATTCATGATGATTGATTTTATGAATTATTCCTTATTTCACGGGAGTTTTAAACGATAAGTCAAGCTCTCCGCTTGCAGTTTATAATGTAAGTTATAACCGAGTACATAGTGTGTATAAGTATTTTATATGTTGTTTTTTTTTTTTTTCTTTATTCAGTGAAAACTGGGGTAGCCTAACTCTTCCAGCGTTGTAGTACAGAGAAATATCTGTGAAGAACTAAAACATTTTTTCTTACAGACTTGGGTGTATAAAGTAAAACCTGTCTAGATTGCATTGGCATCCAGAAAGACAGAGTACCCTTTACATAAACTTTTAAGATTTAATGAAGTAACGGGCCCATCAAGCCTGATTTAATTCTTCCAGAGTAAAACCTCAAGTACATTCCAACGGAGTTTGACTAGTGTGTGGCTAGTCCTATACTGAGAAAACCTATACCTCATTTCTATAAACCTAAGCTATTGACACTGTGCTCGCTGTTAACGTTCGTGCCTGGACAATTTTAATGTGACTTAAACAGACATCCAAAAATAAGTACAACCAACGTGATCACGGCTGAATGAATACAGTGAATGCAGGACTGAGTGATTCGTTTTATTGTTGTAATTTTGGCACCCATTTTCGCTGTCTTAAATTTCTTTATGCAAGTTTTGTTGCTAACAAATTTTTCCTTAGGATAGATCATACTAATACCAAAGTCTGTTCATACCTTTAAAAGGGAAAATTATTAGACTACCACAGATGTATCCGTGACTCTTTGGGGCTATCACTTTTCTTCTAACAGGACGGTGGGCTATACATCGAGGGAAAAGATCATAACTGTGGGTCTATCATTTCTTGTAGCAATTCATTGACGTTATGACTATTTGTATATGATTGATTTCATTTTATGTGTTGTGGTGGAATTTTCTGATAATTAAAATTCTCTTGAACTTAATCAGCGTGTTGGTCAGCTCGTTTTAAAATAAATATATAATCATTGTTATAGTTTTCCCACGTGAGTGCGTCTAACTGTCGTCACTTATATGTGTGTGTGTGTGAGTGTATATATATATATATATATATATATATATATATATATATATATATATATATATATATATATATATATATATACTTACTTACTTAGTCGTTCCTCTTCTACCGTGAGGTGTAGAGGTTTGGAAGAGAGAGCGCCAGACTATTCTATCAGCTGTCTTCTTCCTGGCCTGGTTCCATTCTAGTCCTCGGTCCTTCAAAGATTGTCTAATGTTGTCCTCCCAGCGGACTCTGGGTCGTCCTGGAGATCTGGATCCCTGGCTCTTTGTTTCCCATGCTTGTCGTGGTAGCCGATCTTCTCCCATTCTGCAGACATGGCCAAACCATCTTAGTTGGGACTGTTCTATTTGGGTCTGCAGCGGGTGGGATTTTAGGCCTTGACGTATCGTCTGGTTGCGGACCATGTCTCTTCTTGTTACTTCAACCACCTTCCTCAGATACCTCATTTCTGAGGTTTGGATCTGGCTTTTGTGGGTTGTGGTCATTGCCCATGACTCGCATCCATATGTCAAGACTGGGACATAGGTGGAGCGGTATACAGCCATCTTCGTTTTCTTACCAACCTCTTTCTTGCTGAGGAATCCTCGATTTATGGCCTGATAAAGTCTCCCAGCTGCTGCTTTTCGAGTGGCCAACTCTTCTTTGATGCCCCCCTTTCGGGCTATAATAGCTCCGAGATATTTAAAGTGGTCGACCTGCTCCAGGACCTGTTCTCCCAACTTAATCTGATGTTTTCTTTCTTCTCGTGATATCACCATGGATTTTGTTTTAGAGCTGCTTATGACCATCCCTCTCTTCTCCAGCTCTTCCTTCCAGACTTGCAGGTTGGATTGGAGATGTGTCTCTGATTTAGCAATCAGGACAACATCATCAGCAAATGCTAGCTCTGAAATACAGACCTGTCTCATCTTCCAGTACCCCACTGAATACTTTCTTGTTCTCTCCTTACATGCCTTGATGACATCGTCCATGAGAAGTATGAAAAGATAAGGTGACAGGATATCGCCTTGTCTTACACCAGTGGTGGTCCTGAACTCTTCTGACTTATAGTTTGCTGTCCTCACATAATTTCTGCAAGACTTGTAGAAGCTCTGTATAGCATGTATCAGAGGTGCTGGAATGTTCTTCCTTGCCAAACAGTCCCAAAGTTTGCTCCAGGGGACCCTGTCAAACGCCTTTTCCAGATCTATGAAACAAAGATGGATCTCACTCTTGTACTCAAGGGCCTTTTCACTCAGCTGCCTGAGTGTGAAGATTAGGTCTTGAGTACTTCGGTTTGCTCGGAATCCGCACTGGGCTTCATCCAATTGTGGCTCAGCTAGGTATCCGAGTCTCTGCTCTAGGATTCTAGAGTAGATTTTACCAGGGACACTGAGAAGGGATATGCCTCTGGTTTCCACATTGTCGATTGTCACTTTTTTTGAAAATCGGTGTTATGATGGCAATCTCCTAATCCTTTGGTACATATATATATATATATATATATATATATATATATATATATATATATATATATATATATATATATATATATATATATAATATTATATATATTAGGATAGACTCTCTGACTCCTCTAAATCTGTTGAAGAAGATAGGCTGAAAGAGAGAAGATTTTCTCGATTTCAGGGACAGCCTCTATTATTCCTACCATCTCACTCGTGGAAATCTATTGCTATTATTATCTCTCACTGTGGCTATCACTCATTCTAATCTATTCAGAAGGGACCAACCCAAGACTTAATGCCCCTATCATAAATCTACGACAGAATGGGTGCTCGTTTTCCAGGAAGTGAACTCTAGTCCTGAGCAAATACGAATATCAGCTCGTCTGCAGGATTAATTTTCTTCATTCTGATATAGAGTAAGAGTGTGATGTCTTGTGAGTTTTTATATCTTTAAAAAAAATTTATCTCCTAGACCAGCGGTTCCCAACCTGTGGTACGCGTACCCCTGGGGGTACGCGACAAGACGTTCAGGGGTACGCGAAAAAATTGAGTAATGGCGGAAAAAAGATACATATGTCAACAGTGTAAAAGACAAGTCAAAAGTTGTGAAATTAATTCAACGCTATACTATACAACATGAACTGTGTGAGACAATCTCTGCCGTTTTTCTTGCGCGCCACTGGCGTGCTGTCTGCTTGGACTGGCGTGTGTGAAAATCTATGGCGTTTCGTGTGACCACAATTCAATATTTTTACACAATAGTCTTCATTATGATGACTATGTGATTATAGTGATTAGACAGCACAGACTTCGCTGGCTTGGCCATGTTCGCCGCATGGAAGATGGTCGCATCCCAAAAGATATCTTCTACGGACAATTAGCAGATGGCAAAAGAACAGTTGGGCGACCACAGCTGAGGTTCAAAGATGTGTGCAAGAGAGATATGAGGGCACTGGACATGGATCCAGCAACATGGGAGGATGAAGCTGCCGATCGCACTAAGTGGCGATGCTATTTACGGCGCCACCTCAGATTGGGCGAAGAGAGGCTCACACAAGAAGCGGAGGTGAGGAGAAAACGTCGAAAGGAGCACCAGGAAAATAAGCAGCTGAGGGCTGTCACCTCAGGGGCGCATTCCCATAGTCAGTTATGACTGAAGGGGCTATTATTATTATTATTATTATTATTATAGTTGTGCCGTTGAATATGTCATCAAAAATATGACTTGTTTGATCTCCCACACTATCTATGAACGTCTAATGTCCCGGAAGAAATAGTGTCGATTCTTGACCCAAATTTTACAAACGTGAGACAGTGCGATAGTGTTTCTATATACAGTAGTTTTTGTCATTGTTTTAACTTAACTTAAAGTAATTAATTGTTCAATTCGTGTATTATCAGATATGGACCAGTGGTTGAAAACCGGCACAGTAAAAAAGCTGAAAAGAATATGAACAGCTGACCGACAAGGCGCTTAAGTTTCTGTTGATATTTACAAATACTGAGCTGGTGGAGAGGGTTTTCTCTTCTTATACCTTTATAAAAAATAAATACCGTAGTAAACTGAATGCAGGTCCAGAATTGAAACTGTATCTTACATCACTTGAACATGATTTAAAAAAACTATGTGCTTCAAACATAGCTCAAGGATCGCACTGAACATTTGTCATGGTCACGTGACATGTATTATAAAAAGTGATTTCAACTTTTAACAATAACAACGTTTTTATTATTATTATTATTAATAAATTAAATGTGTTAATTTTTATTGTACGTAACTTTATGATTTTTTTAATGTAAAAATATATGCACTGTTTGTTCACCTTTTTATTGTTTGGTGTTGTTCGTCCATCACAGGTGATGAAGACCACTCTGTTCATCCAATTATTAGGATGTTAGGATAGTCTATGAGTACGAAGGTGACTGATGAGCCCGATGCGGGCCTGGAAGGATCTCGGACAGTGTGGGCAGGGAATGTTTGCTTCATGTGAAGGTTTTATTTCACAATCTTTTCTAGCTTGTCTCCGCTGTTCCGCTGCTGCTCTTCTGGAAGATTCGCATGCCACTGCACCTTTACGAAGAGATGTGCGCCAGGCAGTTCGGTCTTGCGCAGCAGCTTCCCATGTGTCTGGGTTTATGTCAAAGGTTTTTAATGAAGCCTTAGGCGTGTCTTTGAAGCGCTTTTTCTGGCCACCATGGGAGCGTCTACCCTTCTGCATCTCACCATAAAAGAGTATCTTTGGCAGTCGATGGTCTGGCATGTGGACTACATGACCTGCCCAGCGAATCTGTGACTGCATCAGAATAGTATCGATGCTGGGGATACCAGCTCTGTCAAGAATGGCGGTATCAGGGATCTTGTCTTGCCATTTGATGTTCATTATCTTCCTGAGACAGACTGTATGGAAGTGGTTGAGCTTTTTTTACGTGGCGCCTGTATACAGTCCATGTTTCACATGCATAAAGCAGCACTGGAAGCACCGCAGCTCTGTATACCTTCAGCTTTGTCTGTAGACTAATGCCACTTCGATGCCAAACGTTGGTGTATAGTCTGCCAAATGTGCTGCTGGCTTTGGAGATCCTGGTGTTCACATCATCAATGACGATGTTCTGGGATAGTGTACTACCAAGGTATGTGAATCTGTTCACAACATTCAGTTTCTCACCATTTACCTTGATGACTGGCTCAGTATAAATTGTGTCAGGAGCTGGTTGGTACATGATTTCTGTTTTCCCCGTGTTGATGGTAAGCCCAAAGTTGGCGCAGGCTTCGGAGAATCTATCAACGTTACGCTGCAGATCAGCCACTGAGCCAGCACTGAGGGCACAATCGTCAGCAAACAGAAGATCCCTGATGGTGTGTGATTTGACCTTGGTTTTTGCTTGAAGCCTCCTAAGGTTAAACAATTTTCCATCAATACGATATCTGATGTCGATTCCTGTGTCCCCGTCTCTGAAAGCATCAGTCAGCATAGCAGAAAACATGATACTGAAAAGAGTCGGTGCAAGTACACACCCTTGTTTAACTCCATTTGAGACTGGGAAAGGCTCCGATAGCTCACCGTTTTCCTGAACTCTAGCCTGCATTCCATCATGCAGCTGCTGCACTATTGAGATAAATTTCTTTGGGCAGCCGTATTTTGCCATGATCTTCCATAGACCCTCTCTACTGACCGTGTCGAACGCCTTTGTCAAGTCGATGAAAGCTGTGTACAGGTCACAGTGCTGTTCTTGGCATTTTCTTGAAGCTGTCTTGCAGCGAACACCATATCGGTGGTTCCACGTTCTTTCCGGAATCCACACTGACTTTCAGGTAGAAGACCTTTGTCAAGATGAGCCGTAAGGCGATTAAGAAGGATTCTGGCAAATATCTTCCCAGCGATTGATAGTAGTGAGATGCCTCGATGATTGTTACAGTCTTGGCGATTACTTTTACGTTTATAAAGATGTATAATTGACGCATCCTTGAGATTGTGTGGGATGGTTTCACTCTGCCACATTTGCTGGAAGATCATGTGAAGTTTCTCTATCAGAACTGTACCGCCATCTTTATAGACCTCAACAGGGATTGAATCGGAGCCGGGGGGCCTTTCCACTAGAAAGTTGACGAATCGCTTTTTGAGTCTCCTCCAAAGTCGGTATATCATCTAGTGCTTCATTTATAGGAATTTGGGGCAGTCGGTTGATGGCTTCATCGTTAATAGATGATGGCTGGTTCAGAATATTATTAAAGTGTTCGACCCAGCGTTGGAGGATTTTTTCCTTGTCTGTAATTAGTGTTTTTCCATCTGCATTAAGGAGGGGAAATGATCCTGCTGATGTTGGACCATAGACCGCTTTGAGTGCATGGTAAAAATTTTTCAAGTCATGGCTGTCAGCAAAGCCTTGGAGCTCATCTGCTTTATTACTCAGCCATGAATCCCGCATCTGGCGTAGTTTATGTTGGACGATTCTACGCATGTTGTTGAAAGCGTCTTTCTTGGATGTAGATTTTGGATCATTTAAATATGCTTTATGGAGATGGTGTTTCTCAGCCAACATCTTCTTTATATCATCTGAGTTCTCTCATCAAACCAGTCATTTTGTTTCTTGATGGCGGGACCCAGGACCTCTGTAGCAGTGTTGTAGATCTGCTCGCTTAGGGCTGTCCAATTTGTTTCCGCACTTTGGCCGTCTAACGAGATAGATTTGAGACGGTCTTCTAGGGTGTCAGTGAATGACTGTTTAATTTTTGTCTTCTTTAGTTTGGTAATATCCAGCCTTTTTTGAGTTTTCTTTCCCTGAGGGCGCCTGGCAGGTTGGATACGAATTTTAAGTTTAGACACAATGAGGCGATGATCAGTCCAGCATTCGGCACCACACATGGACTTGGTCACCCGGACATCTTGCCTGTCCTTCTTCCTAACAATTACATAGTCAATTAGGTGCCAATGCTTCGAGCGAGGGTGCATCCAGGAGGTCCTGTTGCGGATAGGAAGTCGAAAAATGGTGTTGGTGACAAGGAGGATATGTTCTGCGCAAGTCTGGAGGAGAAGAAGTCCATTGCTGTTACAGCGACCCACGCTGTACTTTCCGATAGTGCCATTCCAGGAGATGTTATCTGAGCCTACTCTTGCATTAAAGTCACCAAGAATAATAAGCTTATCTGCTTTAGGAACGGATGCAATGACTGCATGTAGTTCTTCGTAAAACTTATCCTTGACGTCATCCTGGTTTGTCATAGTTGGTGCATACGCGCTAATGATGGTGGCATGTTTCCTTCCATAAAGCAGCGGGATCTTGACCGTCATGAGTCGGTCATTTATTCCCTTTGGGGTCTCCGCTAGCTTGCCAATAATTGCTGTTTTGATTGCAAATCCAACCCCTGCTTCTCGTTTTTCTTCAGTTCCTCTTCCGCTCCAATAGAATGTATAACCTGCACCCTTTTCGCAAAGTTGGCCCTCACCTGCAAGTCGAGTTTCACTCAGTGCTGCTATGTCAATGTTGTATCTGGCCAGTTCTCTCCCAATCAGGGCAGTTCGCCTCTCGGGTCTGTTTGTGTTAAAGTCTTTGTCGAGTAGAGTGCGCACATTCCATGCGCCTAGAATGAGGGGGAAAAATCTGTCCTTTCTTTTTCTTATGTGTCGCCCGCTGAAGTAGGGTACCAACCAACCGCGGTAAGCTGGTTAGGTAATGGTGGAGCAGGCAATGTTTAGGGCACCTTTTCTAGCCCCTTCCTCATGCCATGGAGGTGAGCAGTGCTTTCCTAAAGAGGGCTGCTCAGTCACTCAAGGGGCTGCCGAATCCCACTGCTGCTCCGATCAGTGGAAGACGACCATATGGCCTGAGCCGCCTGTGTGTAGGTCTGCGACTACGACTGCCAGCGATCCCACGCCTGCCGCTTCGCCGCTCGCCCATCGCCACAGGACTTGTTGTGAGTGGATGGATGAGTGGATGAGTGGATGAAAGAGTGACTTGCGCAGTGATTTGGTTCAAAGTGAGGAAGAGTTGCGCAATTTCGTCGACCTCACTCTCTCGCCTGGGTCCATCTTAATCCAGTGGCAAGACAAGTCAAGACGACTGGAGATGAAGTCAGGTGCAGTGGATGACCATGGCTTTCTACGTGCCTCGCCATGCTCCTTACGCTCCACAGCGCGTTGCTGGTAATCGCCGTTATGCCCGTTGAACCAACAGGTGGTTTCTTCCGCGCAGTCTACCGAATCCAGTCTTCGCATGCATGGGTAGGCAGACCCTAACTCACCGAAGGTTTATAACCAGTCGGCTACCCTCACCTAGTTTAGCCGGCCTGTCAAAGCCGTTATCCGGGGGGTGGCCGCTGTCGCATGCTGACAGCTACGAGGAGCCACAGGTGAGAGCTGAATTGCCAGGTTTGGACCAAAGGTGGCCGAGCTGCCCTGAAAAGGGCATGACAGCTCCTTAACCAGAGGTACCTTTTTATTACATTGTTTTTTAATCCCGTGGTTGGCCCTTTTATTTCTGGTTATAATCTATAAATTTTTAATAACAGCAACTATATTAATTTCAAATATTTTGCTAATATTAGGGGTACAATTTATAGAAATGGGCTGCCAAGGGGTACGCAAATGAAAAAAGGTTGGGAACCGCTGCCCTAGACAATCGATCTGTTTATGGGCGTGCTGACCACAAAATTAATAATTGGTTTTTCCACAGCATTTTGAGTAATAAACATTTGAGTTACAGGTTGATTTTGTCGTAATATATGTTAATTACTGATTTTGTAATACTAAACGCTGGTAAACTTTGTGATTGTCAATCAATCACAGGGTTCTGAAGAAGTAGGTGTTTGAACTAAGCTAAGGTGTGCGTTCAGACAATTACGTCCTGTTAATTGCCTCCCTTACCCTAACTGTCTTCAGTGGTGAACTTGTAGTGGACTTAAATTATAAGGGATTTTTTTTTCTCTTTAAATTTTTGCAAATTATTTTGTTTCCACTGTAGCAACTTATTTTTTAGTGAGTAAATCTTATTACCATTCAATTGGCATAGTCGCTTGCAATTAGAGCTTTTAGAGCCAGGAATAGCAGCGATAGTTCGATACTATATCATAGGAGGAGGTATTTCAAGTTAAAGTATATCATCTTTTGTTTTGGTATTTTCTCGCAAGTGGTAGGAACCAGTGTATCCTTTTTCTTACTTCTTCCTTGAGTAATCTCAGTCACTGATTTATTATGGCCGAGAGGGCGAAACTGAGGCAGATGTTAAGACATGAAGCAATGGAAGAGCGACTAGACGGCGACGAAGCGAAAGCTTTCGTCAGGGACGAACTTGAGAGATATGACGCGGAGAAGAAAGAAGAAGAAGCGGAGAGGAAAGCAGAGGAAGACCGTAAATTAGAGCAGTGGAAGATAGATGAGGAAATATAAATCCGCAGGGAGAGACAGCAAGAGAAAGAGAGGGAGGAAAGAGAGAAGGAGAGGGAGGAAAGAGAGACAGCGCGAGGAAAGAGAAAATGAGCAACGACGACAGCACGAGTTGGCTCTGAAGGCGCTAGAATTCTAAAGTCGTGGTGCTGCCTCTACCTCCAGCAATGGAGAGTCTTCTCCTCATTCTTCCTTAACTGATCCTTCTAACACTCAGTCTCTTCAATTAAATGCTATGTCTTTTGCTCTAGAGTCTTTTCCGTGTCCTAATGAGAAGATTGACACATGGCTGAAAAAATGTGAGAAAATAGCAATTCTGTACGGTTTAGAGAGGTCGCGTTGGTGTATGAAACTTTCCCAGGCCCTAAAAAATTCTGCTTATGATGTTTACTCTAAACTGGAAAGTAGCCAACAATAAAACTACAACATGTTGAAGAAAGCGTTGCTTGAGCGCTTTGAAATGAATGCGCGAAAGTTTTTGCAACTGTTTCGGAACAGCAGGAAGGAGAGCTCTTAAACTTTTCAGCAGTTCTCGTCTCGTTTGAAGGGATACTTGAAAAAGTGCCGTGAGCTTTCACAGATCGCCTCTACCTATGAAGGTCTGGAGGAGTTCGTTATATGCGAAAAGATAAAGAACACTTTGTCTGCTGATACCCGGAGATTTCTAGCTGAGCAGGAAGCTGAAAAGCTTGAAGACATTTTGGAAAAGTCTGAGCGATATCACAATGCGCTGGCCGAACTGCCGGCCACAAAACGTAAACCGACAGAAGAGCATTTTCGAAAGAATAATCTAGACCAATCTTCTCATGCTTTTCATGTTTCTAACTAAAATAACCACAGAGAAACTGGACCTCAAAACACCCCTTCTGAAAAATCCAAGTTCTACAAAAACAAGTACCCCAACCACAGTAAACAGTTTGATCAACCCGACCGCCCTTCATGGCAGCGCAGCCAGAAAGGACAAGGGGGCAATAGGAGAACCCCTGAGCACGGGACAAATTATCAGACCAAGCACACCAAGCCGAAACGCATCGGATGCTTATTAGCAGTCTCGCAAGGCGGACCTATTGACAGTGACTCCCAACTACGCGAGGTATTGTTATATTGAATGGTTCTCAAACTTTTTGTTTATTTGACACGGGGCTTTCTTATGATTGCATTGTTGCCAGACATCTGGTTAAACCCGGTCAAGAGACAGGAGAGACCTTCCAATTTTGTGGAGTTTCTAAGAGTGATGCACCTACAGCGCTTCCCATCGCATTGGTGGAGATCCACTCTGATTTTGTCAGAGGCGTGATCACAGCGGCTGTTATAGATGACCCCATCTACCCAGTCATACTTGGCGGTAGATACGTGTTTATTGGGAAACTGGAAGAGCCGATTGTGGCAGCAGTAACTACAAGAGGGCAAACCAAGAAGGAACGGGAGCCTGCGCCTAACTTTTTACCTATGGAACTTAAAGAAGCGCAACAAAAGGACCCTACTTTGGCACCCTGCTTTAGGAAACTGCAAATGGCTAAGGAATCCAGACAGCACGGGGACATTTTTTCTAAGAATGGCGTACTTTATCGCAGAACGGGCAAGCCTGACCAAGGTTTTAATCAGCTCCTAGTACCGAAACAGTACAGAAGCCAAATCCTAGAAATGGGGCACTCTCTTCCCTTCAGCGGACTGATGGGACAGAACGCCACAAACCAACGGATAACCACTCATTATTGGTGGCCAGGAGTAAATACTGATATTATCAGGTATGTCAAATCCTGTGCCCAGTGCCAACGTGTGCCACCCAAGCAACGGACACCCCCAGTCTCTTTGGGTGAAACGCCAATAGTGGGAACACCATTCGAATGGGTTGTGATCGACATTTTAGGACCCCTAGAAAGACTAAAAGAAGGAACAGGTTTATCCTGACCTTAGTCGACACATGCACTTTATGGGCAGAAGCTATCCCGCTAACATGCGCAGATGCCAAGCATGTCGCAGAAGCCCTAATGCAGATTTTCACTCGGTTGGGATTCCCTCAGCAAGTGTTGACGGATAACGGATCTCCATACCGAAACCTGTTGATGGATGAGATCGTTAAGATCTTGAGGGACCAGCACATCTACACAAAGCCTTACACTCTGGCCGAAGTGGGTTAGTAGAACGTGTTAACGGAAACCTCAACATTATGCTAAGTAAACTGGCACAAGTGAAACCTGACGATTGGGATCTTTCTATCCCTGCAGCTCTATTTGGATACAGAGAAACCCCACATACGTCCACAGGATTTCCGCCAGCCACGAATTTATGTGGCAGACCCATTAAGGGCCCGCGTGAAGCCTTACTTTGGTTGCTGACAGACCAGAAGGCTGATGAGACAGTGGTCTCAGCAAGTAAATATGTGTCGGATTTAAAGGATAGGTTGAAAATAGGATGGGGTCTAGCAACGACCAACTTTAAGCGAGCAATCGCAAAGCACGCTAACCGATACAAGAAAGTCGCGAAAGAAAGAGATTTGGAAGCAGGAGAGAAAGTTTTGGTGTTACTCCCTAATGGGAACAACAAACTGAAGATCGGATGGCAAGGGCCGTTTACCGTCCTGAAAAAGATTTCTAAGGCTAACTACCAGATCTCTATTAAAGGAAGGGAGAAGGTTTTCCATTTAAATCTGTTAAAGAAATTCATGGAAAGACCGGTGCCGACCTCCGAAGATCTCCTGACGATCGCCAAAACTGACGAAGATGACGACAGTGGCAGGGAAATTCCACTGCACACACACGAAATCTTTCAAAAATGTCAAAAGCGGCGACACTCTTTCAAGCGCACACGGAAGACATTCCAGAGAAAGGAAACTTTGGGAGTAGACTTAAGTAGGAATTGGAGAGAGACGGAGGGGGGGGGGAGATGAGAGGGTAGAGGACAGACACCCTGAAGCTACGGATATAGGAAATTTATTTCTATAACGTAGACATGGAGTGCTTCCATATCTTAAAGGGTAGACGTTCTGTCGCATAGAAATTTATGATCAATAAATTTTCTATATTCTTTTCTTTTTCTACCCGTGTCCTCTACTTTATTATCGCTCTTTTATACTTTTCCTGTTTTTTCGCATTCGTTCGTTTGCGACAAAATATTTTTTCACATTCTGACTTTATCGGGTCTTTTTCTCATGCTTGTAATGCACTTGATTGCGTATATGACAGTCCCTGCACGAGACGATATAGTGTTAGAATTCATTTCGTCAGACATGATAGCAGACATTTGTCTACACTTTTCTCATGACACGGCGCTCTTGGTTAAGAGTTCTCGGTGTGAGGTGTGGAAACTGCCATCTGCATAGCTCAGAAATGAGACATATCGTCTAGCATTTTCATCTAGCACGTGCATTCTACGGCCAGTGCCTGGCTTGAGGTGTGAAGGCGCACGTTTGGCAGTTATGGGCAACGTCTTAGTTAATGAGAAGTGTTAAGAGAGGGAGAAAGAAAGAGGAAAGGGGAAGACGGGGGTTTTCGAAAATAACGTGGGATCCTTTGTCTGTTTAAGATATTAACCAGAGTTTGAAACTTGATTTCATTGAGTCCTCCAAAACTTGCAGTAGACAGATCGCTAGGGCTAGAAGGAATATCTTGTGTATGGCGAACTTCTAGTTTCTTGAAATTTTTGCCGAGTTCTGAACTACCCTTATATTGAATGATTCTAGATCATGGTGTTAGTCTGTAGTTCTGTGTGGAGGTAAATATATTAGATATCTAGTATTTTGTGAGTGATTTAAGTGAATAATCGCCTATTTCATTTTACTAGTTAGATTCTGTGCAGAAGAAATAATTTATAAGTCTGTTATATTCTTTAGGTGACGTTTTTCAGTGGAAAGCAGGATAAATTATAATTTTTAGCTTAAACTCAGTCAGCTATAAATAAATTTAATTTAACTGCTAAATGTGAAAACTGGGGTAGCCCAACTCTACCAGCGTTGTAGTACAGAGAAATATCTGTGAAGAACTAAAACATTTTTTCTTACAGACTTGGGTGTATAAAGTAAAACCTGTCTAGATTGCATTGGCATCCAGAAAGACAGAGTACCCTTTACATAAACTTTTAAGATTTAATGAAGTAACGGGCCCATCAAGCCTGATTTAATTCTTCCAGAGTAAAACCTCAAGTACATTTCAGCCCGTTGTGGCTAGAGAAAATATTAATATCAGTAACATTCCAACGGAGTTTGACTAGTGTAGTGTGACCAAATAAAGTCCTATACTGAGAGAAGGTTCCGACCTGAAATACCTCATTTCTATAAACCTAAGCTATTGACACTGTGCTCGCTGTTAACGTTCGTGCCTGGACAATTTTAATGTGACTTAAACAGACATCCAAAAATAAGTACAACCAAGAAAACGTTCCCTGAAGTAGTGAATTCAACCCGTCTTTTTGGAACTAGGGTTATCTTGGCCAAGACTACCATTGGAGAGTCTGTATGTGCATGTCCTAAAAATTGTGTTTCCAGAAGTGGCTACCAAAGCTGTAAGTACGAATGAAAGCACGTGATCACGGCTGAATGAATACAGTGAATGCAGGACTGAGTGATTCGTTTTATTGTTGTAATTTTGGCACCCATTTTCGCTGTCTTAAATTTCTTTATGCAAGTTTTGTTGCTAACAAATTTTTCCTTAGGATAGATCATACTAATACCAAAGTCTGTTCATACCTTTAAAAGGGAAAATTATTAGACTACCGCAGATGTATCCGTGACTCTTTGGGGCTATCACTTTTCTTCTAACAGGACGGTGGGCTATACATCGAGGGAAAAGATCATAACTGTGGGTCTATCATTTCTTGTAGCAATTCATTGACGTTATGACTATTTGTATATGATTGATTTCATTTTATGTGTTGTGGTGGAATTTTCTGATAATTAAAATTCTCTTGAACTTAATCAGCGTGTTGGTCAGCTCGTTTTAAAATAAATATATAATCATTGTTATAGTTTTCCCACGTGAGTGCGTCTAACTGTCGTCACTTATATGTGTGTGTATTTGAGTGGATATATATATATATATATATATATATATATATATATATATATATATATATATATATATATATATATATATACTTACTTACTTAGTCGTTCCTCTTCTACCGTGAGGTGTAGAGGTTTGGAAGAGAGAGCGCCAGACTATTCTATCAGCTGTCTTCTTCCTGGCCTGGTTCCATTCTAGTCCTCGGTCCTTCAAAGATTGTCTAATGTTGTCCTCCCAGCGGACTCTGGGTCGTCCTGGAGATCTGGATCCCTGGCTCTTTGTTTCCCATGCTTGTCGTGGTAGCCGATCTTCTCCCATTCTGCAGACATGGCCAAACCATCTTAGTTGGGACTGTTCTATTTGGGTCTGCAGCGGGTGGGATTTAGGCCTTGACGTATCGTCTGGTTGCGGACCATGTCTCTTCTTGTTACTTCAACCACCTTCCTCAGATACCTCATTTCTGAGGTTTGGATCTGGCTTTTGTGGGTTGTGGTCATTGCCCATGACTCGCATCCATATGTCAAGACTGGGACATAGGTGGAGCGGTATACAGCCATCTTCGTTTTCTTACCAACCTCTTTCTTGCTGAGGAATCCTCGATTTATGGCCTGATAAAGTCTCCCAGCTGCTGCTTTTCGAGTGGCCAACTCTTCTTTGATGCCTCCCTTTCGGGCTATAATAGCTCCGAGATATTTAAAGTGGTCGACCTGCTCCAGGACCTGTTCTCCCAACTTAATCTGATGTTTTCTTTCTTCTCGTGATATCACCATGGATTTTGTTTTAGAGCTGCTTATGACCACCTCTCTCTTCTCCAGCTCTTCCTTCCAGACTTGCAGGTTGGATTGGAGATGTGTCTCTGATTTAGCAATCAGGACAACATCATCAGCAAATGCTAGCTCTGAAATACAGACCTGTCTCATCTTCCAGTACCCCACTGAATACTTTCTTGTTCTCTCCTTACATGCCTTGATGACATCGTCCATGAGAAGTATGAAAAGATAAGGTGACAGGATATCGCCTTGTCTTACACCAGTGGTGGTCCTGAACTCTTCTGACTTATAGTTTGCTGTCCTCACATAATTTCTGCAAGACTTGTAGAAGCTCTGTATAGCATGTATCAGAGGTGCTGGAATGTTCTTCCTTGCCAAACAGTCCCAAAGTTTGCTCCAGGGGACCCTGTCAAACGCCTTTTCCAGATCTATGAAACAAAGATGGATCTCACTCTTGTACTCAAGGGCCTTTTCACTCAGCTGCCTGAGTGTGAAGATTAGGTCTTGAGTACTTCGGTTTGCTCGGAATCCGCACTGGGCTTCATCCAATTGTGGCTCAGCTAGGTATCCGAGTCTCTGCTCTAGGATTCTAGAGTAGATTTTACCAGGGACACTGAGAAGGGATATGCCTCTGGTTTCCACATTGTCGATTGTCACCCTTTTTGAAAATTGGTGTTATGATGGCAATCTCCCAATCCTTTGGTACACATATATATATATATATATATATATATATATATATATATATATATATATATATATATATATATATATAATATTATATATATTAGGATAGACTCTCTGACTCCTCTAAATCTGTTGAAGAAGATAGGCTGAAAGAGAGAAGATTTTCTCGATTTCAGGGACAGCCTCTATTATTCCTACCATCTCACTCGTGGAAATCTTTTGCTATTATTATCTCTCACTGTGGCTATCACTCATTCTAATCTATTCAGAAGGGACCAACCCAAGACTTAATGCCCCTATCACAAATTTACGACAGAATGGGTGCTCGTTTTCCAGGAAGTGAACTCTAGTCCTAAGCAAATACGAATATCAGCTCGTCTGCAGGATTAATTTTCTTCATTCTGATATAGAGTAAGAGTGTGATGTCTTGTGAGTTTTTATATCTTTAAAAAAAAATTTATCCCCTAGACCAGCGGTTCCCAACCTGTGGTACGCGTACCCCTGGGGGTACGCGACAAGACGTTCAGGGGTACGCAAAAAATATTGAGTAATGGCGGAAAAAGATACATATGTCAACAGTGTAAAAGACAAGTCAAAAGTTGTGAAATTAATTCAACGCTATACTATACAACATGAACTGTGTGAGACAATCTCTGCCGTTTTTCTTGCGCGCCACTGGCGTGCTGTCTGCTTGGACTGGCGTGTGTGAAAATCTATGGCGTTTCGTGTGACCATAATTCAATATTTTTACACAATAGTCTTCATTATGATGACTATGTGATTATAGTGATTAGACAGCACAGACTTCGCTGGCTTGGCCATGTTCGCCGCATGGAAGATGGTCGCATCCCAAAAGATATCTTCTACGGACAATTAGCAGATGGCAAAAGAACAGTTGGGCGACCACAGCTGAGGTTCAAAGATGTGTGCAAGAGAGATATGAGGGCACTGGACATGGATCCAGCAACATGGGAGGATGAAGCTGCCGATCGCACTAAGTGGCGATGCTATTTACGGCGCCACCTCAGATTGGGCGAAGAGAGGCTCACACAAGAAGCGGAGGTGAGGAGAAAACGTCGAAAGGAGCACCAGGAAAATAAGCAGCTGAGGGCTGTCACCTCAGGGGCGCATTCCCATAGTCAGTTATGACTGAAGGGGCTATTATTATTATTATTATTATTATTATTATAGTTGTGCCGTTGAATATGTCATCAAAAATATGACTTGTTTGATCTCCCACACTATCTATGAACGTCTAATGTCCCGGAAGAAATAGTGTCGATTCTTGACCCAAATTTTACAAACGTGAGACAGTGCGATAGTGTTTCTATATACAGTAGTTTTTGTCATTGTTTTAACTTAACTTAAAGTAATTAATTGTTCAATTCGTGTATTATCAGATATGGACCAGTGGTTGAAAACCGGCACAGTAAAAAAGCTGAAAAGAATATGAACAGCTGACCGACAAGGCGCTTAAGTTTCTGTTGATATTTACAAATACTGAGCTGGTGGAGAGGGTTTTCTCTTCTTATACCTTTATAAAAACTAAATACCGTAGTAAACTGAATGCAGGTCCAGAATTGAAACTGTATCTTACATCACTTGAACATGATTTCAAAAAACTATGTGCTTCAAACATAGCTCAAGGATCGCACTGAACATTTGTCATGGTCACGTGACATGTATTATAAAAAGTGATTTCAACTTTTAACAATAACAACGTTTTTATTATTATTATTAATAAATTAAATGTGTTAATTTTTATTGTACGTAACTTTATGATTTTTTTAATGTAAAAATATATGCACTGTTTGTTCACCTTTTTATTGTTTGGTGTTGTTCGTCCATCACAGGTGATGAAGACCACTCTGTTCATCCAATTATTAGGATGTTAGGATAGTCTATGAGTACGAAGGTGACTGATGAGCCCGATGCGGGCCTGGAAGGATCTCGGACAGTGTGGGCAGGGAATGTTTGCTTCATGTGAAGGTTTTATTTCACAATCTTTTCTAGCTTGTCTCCGCTGTTCCGCTGCTGCTCTTCTGGAAGATTCGCATGCCACTGCACCTTTACGAAGAGATGTGCGCCAGGCAGTTCGGTCTTGCGCAGCAGCTTCCCATGTGTCTGGGTTTATGTCAAAGGTTTTTAATGAAGCCTTAGGCGTGTCTTTGAAGCGCTTTTTCTGGCCACCATGGGAGCGTCTACCCTTCTGCATCTCACCATAAAAGAGTATCTTTGGCAGTCGATGGTCTGGCATGTGGACTACATGACCTGCCCAGCGAATCTGTGACTGCATCAGAATAGTATCGATGCTGGGGATACCAGCTCTGTCAAGAATGGCGGTATCAGGGATCTTGTCTTGCCATTTGATGTTCATTATCTTCCTGAGACAGACTGTATGGAAGTGGTTGAGCTTTTTTACGTGGCGCCTGTATACAGTCCATGTTTCACATGCATAAAGCAGCACTGGAAGCACCGCAGCTCTGTATACCTTCAGCTTTGTCTGTAGACTAATGCCACTTCGATGCCAAACGTTGGTGTATAGTCTGCCAAATGTGCTGCTGGCTTTGGAGATCCTGGTGTTCACATCATCAATGACGATGTTCTGGGATAGTGTACTACCAAGGTATGTGAATCTGTTCACAACATTCAGTTTCTCACCATTTACCTTGATGACTGGCTCAGTATAAATTGTGTCAGGAGCTGGTTGGTACATGATTTCTGTTTTCCCCGTGTTGATGGTAAGCCCAAAGTTGGCGCAGGCTTCGGAGAATCTATCAACGTTACGCTGCAGATCAGCCACTGAGCCAGCACTGAGGGCACAATCGTCAGCAAACAGAAGATCCCTGATGGTGTGTGATTTGACCTTGGTTTTTGCTTGAAGCCTCCTAAGGTTAAACAATTTTCCATCAATACGATATCTGATGTCGATTCCTGTGTCCCCGTCTCTGAAAGCATCAGTCAGCATAGCAGAAAACATGATACTGAAAAGAGTCGGTGCAAGTACTCACCCTTGTTTAACTCCATTTGAGACTGGGAAAGGCTCCGATAGCTCACCGTTTTCCTGAACTCTAGCCTGCATTCCATCATGCAGCTGCTGCACTATTGAGATAAATTTCTTTGGGCAGCCGTATTTTGCCATGATCTTCCATAGACCCTCTCTACAGACCGTGTCGAACGCCTTTGTCAAGTCGATGAAAGCTGTGTACAGGTCACAGTGCTGTTCTTGGCATTTTACTTGAAGCTGTCTTGCAGCGAACACCATATCGGTGGTTCCACGTTCTTTCCGGAATCCACACTGACTTTCAGGTAGAAGACCTTTGTCAAGATGAGCCGTAAGGCGATTAAGAAGGATTCTGGCAAATATCTTCCCAGCGATTGATAGTAGTGAGATGCCTCGATGATTGTTACAGTCTTGGCGATTACTTTTACGTTTATAAAGATGTATAATTGACGCATCCTTGAGATTGTGTGGGATGGTTTCACTCTGCCACATTTGCTGGAAGATCATGTGAAGTTTCTCTATCAGAACTGTACCGCCATCTTTATAGACCTCAACAGGAATTGAATCGGAGCCGGGGGGGCCTTTCCACTAGAAAGTTGACGAATCGCTTTTTGAGTCTCCTCCAAAGTCGGTATATCATCTAGTGCTTCATTTATAGGAATTTGGGGCAGTCGGTTGATGGCTTCATCGTTAATAGATGATGGTTGGTTCAGAATATTATTAAAGTGTTCGACCCAGCGTTGGAGGATTTTTTCCTTGTCTGTAATTAGTGTTTTTCCATCTGCATTAAGGAGGGGAAATGATCCTGCTGATGTTGGACCATAGACCGCTTTGAGTGCATGGTAAAAATTTTTCAAGTCATGGCTGTCAGCAAAGCCTTGGAGCTCATCTGCTTTATTACTCAGCCATGAATCCCGCATCTGGCGTAGTTTATGTTGGACGATTCTACGCATGTTGTTGAAAGCGTCTTTCTTGGATGTAGATTTTGGATCATTTAAATATGCTTTATGGAGATGGTGTTTCTCAGCCAACATCTTCTATATATCATCTGAGTTCTCATCAAACCAGTCATTTTGTTTCTTGATGGCGGGACCCAGGACCTCTGTAGCAGTGTTGTAGATCTGCTCGCTTAGGGCTGTCCAATTTGTTTCCGCACTTTGGCCGTCTAACGAGATAGATTTGAGACGGTCTTCTAGGGTGTCAGTGAATGACTGTTTAATTTTTGTCTTCTTTAGTTTGGTAATATCCAGCCTTTTTTGAGTTTTCTTTCCCTGAGGGCGCCTGGCAGGTTGGATACGAATTTTAAGTTTAGACACAATGAGGCGATGATCAGTCCAGCATTCGGCACCACACATGGACTTGGCCACCCGGACATCTTGCCTGTCCTTCTTCCTAACAATTACATAGTCAATTAGGTGCCAATGCTTCGAGCGAGGGTGCATCCAGGAGGTCCTGTTGCGGATAGGAAGTCGAAAAATGGTGTTGGTGACAAGGAGGTTATGTTCTGCGCAAGTCTGGAGGAGAAGAAGTCCATTGCTGTTACAGCGACCCACGCCGTACTTTCCGATAGTGCCATTCCAGGAGATGTTATCTGAGCCTACTCTTGCATTAAAGTCACCAAGAATAATAAGCTTATCTGCTTTAGGAACGGATGCAATGACTGCATGTAGTTCTTCGTAAAACTTATCCTTGACGTCATCCTGGTTTGTCATAGTTGGTGCATACGCGCTAATGATGGTGGCATGTTTCCTTCCATAAAGCAGCGGGATCTTGACCGTCATGAGTCGGTCATTTATTCCCTTTGGGGTCTCCGCTAGCTTGCCAATAATTGCTGTTTTGATTGCAAATCCAACCCCTGCTTCTCGTTTTTCTTCAGTTCCTCTTCCGCTCCAATAGAATGTATAACCTGCACCCTTTTCGCAAAGTTGGCCCTCACCTGCAAGTCGAGTTTCACTCAGTGCTGCTATGTCAATGTTGTATCTGGCCAGTTCTCTCCCAATCAGGGCAGTTCGCCTCTCGGGTCTGTTTTGTGTTAAAGTCTTTGTCGAGTAGAGTGCGCACATTCCATGCGCCTAGAATGAGGGGGAAAAATCTGTCCTTTCTTTTTCTTATGTGTCGCCCGCTGAAGTAGGGTACCAACCAACCGCGGTAAGCTGGTTAGGTAATGGTGGAGCAGGCAATGTTTAGGGCACCTTTTCTAGCCCCTTCCTCATGCCATGGAGGTGAGCAGTGCTTTCCTAAAGAGGGCTGCTCAGTCACTCAAGGGGCTGCCGAATCCCACTGCTGCTCCGATCAGTGGAAGACGACCATATGGCCTGAGCCGCCTGTGTGTAGGTCTGCGACTACGACTGCCAGCGATCCCACGCCTGCCGCTTCGCCGCTCGCCCATCGCCACAGGACTTGTTGTGAGTGGATGGATGAGTGGATGAGTGGATGAAAGAGTGACTTGCGCAGTGATTTGGTTCAAAGTGAGGAAGAGTTGCGCAATTTCGTCGACCTCACTCTCTCGCCTGGGTCCATCTTAATCCAGTGGCAAGACAAGTCAAGACGACTGGAGATGAAGTCAGGTGCAGTGGATGACCATGGCTTTCTACGTGCCTCGCCATGCTCCTTACGCTCCACAGCGCGTTGCTGGTAATCGCCGTTATGCCCGTTGAACCAACAGGTGGTTTCTTCCGCGCAGTCTACCGAATCCAGTCTTCGCATGCATGGGTAGGCAGACCCTAACTCACCGAAGGTTTATAACCAGTCGGCTACCCTCACCTAGTTTAGCCGGCCTGTCAAAGCCGTTGCTCGGGGGGTGGCCGCTGTCGCATGCTGACAGCTACGAGGAGCCACAGGTGAGAGCTGAATTGCCAGGTTTGGACCAAAGGTGGCCGAGCTGCCCTGAAAAGGGCATGACAGCTCCTTAACCAGAGGTACCTTTTTATTACATTGTTTTTTAATCCCGTGGTTGGCCCTTTTATTTCTGGTTATAATCTATAAATTTTTAATAACAGCAACTATATTAATTTCAAATATTTTGCTAATATTAGGGGTACAATTTATAGAAATGGGCTGCCAAGGGGTACGCAAATGAAAAAAGGTTGGGAACCGCTGCCCTAGACAATCGATCTGTTTATGGGCGTGCTGACCACAAAATTAATAATTGGTTTTTCCACAGCATTTTGAGTAATATACATTTGAGTTACAGGTTGATTTTGTCGTAATATATGTTAATTACTGATTTTGTAATACTAAACGCTGGTAAACTTTGTGATTGTCAATCAATCACAGGGTTCTGAAGAAGTAGGTGTTTGAACTAAGCTAAGGTGTGCGTTCAGACAATTACGTCCTGTTAATTGCCTCCCTTACCCTAACTGTCTTCAGTGGTGAACTTGTAGTGGACTTAAATTATAAGGGATTTTTTTTTTCTCTTTAAATTTTTGCAAATTATTTTGTTTCCACTGTAGCAACTTATTTTTTAGTGAGTAAATCTTATTACCATTCAATTGGCATAGTCGCTTGCAATTAGAGCTTTTAGAGCCAGGAATAGCAGCGATAGTTCGATACTATATCATAGGAGGAGGTATTTCAAGTTAAAGTATATCATCTTTTGTTTTGGTATTTTCTCGCAAGTGGTAGGAACCAGTGTATCCTTTTTCTTACTTCTTCCTTGAGTAATCTCAGTCACTGATTTATTATGGCCGAGAGGGCGAAACTGAGGCAGATGTTAAGACATGAAGCAATGGAAGAGCGACTAGACGGCGACGAAGCGAAAGCTTTCGTCAGGGACGAACTTGAGAGATATGACGCGGAGAAGAAAGAAGAAGAAGCGGAGAGGAAAGCAGAGGAAGACCGTAAATTAGAGCAGTGGAAGATAGATGAGGAAATATAAATCCGCAGGGAGAGACAGCAAGAGAAAGAGAGGGAGGAAAGAGAGAAGGAGAGGGAGGAGGAAAGAGAGACAGCGCGAGGAAAGAGAAAATGAGCAACGACGACAGCACGAGTTGGCTCTGAAGGCGCTAGAATTCTAAAGTCGTGGTGCTGCCTCTACCTCCAGCAATGGAGAGTCTTCTCCTCATTCTTCCTTAACTGATCCTTCTAACACTCAGTCTCTTCAATTAAATGCTATGTCTTTTGCTCTAGAGTCTTTTCCGTGTCCTAATGAGAAGATTGACACATGGCTGAAAAAATGTGAGAAAATAGCAATTCTGTACGGTTTAGAGAGGTCGCGTTGGTGTATGAAACTTTCCCAGGCCCTAAAAAATTCTGCTTATGATGTTTACTCTAAACTGGAAAGTAGCCAACAATAAAAACTACAACATGTTGAAGAAAGCGTTGCTTGAGCGCTTTGAAATGAATGCGCGAAAGTTTTTGCAACTGTTTCGGAACAGCAGGAAGGAGAGCTCTTAAACTTTTCAGCAGTTCTCGTCTCGTTTGAAGGGATACTTGAAAAAGTGCCGTGAGCTTTCACAGATCGCCTCTACCTATGAAGGTCTGGAGGAGTTCGTTATATGCGAAAAGATAAAGAACACTTTGTCTGCTGATACCCGGAGATTTCTAGCTGAGCAGGAAGCTGAAAAGCTTGAAGACATTTTGGAAAAGTCTGAGCGATATCACAATGCGCTGGCCGAACTGCCGGCCACAAAACGTAAACCGACAGAAGAGCATTTTCGAAAGAATAATCTAGACCAATCTTCTCATGCTTTTCATGTTTCTAACTAAAATAACCACAGAGAAACTGGACCTCAAAACACCCCTTCTGAAAAATCCAAGTTCTACAAAAACAAGTACCCCAACCACAGTAAACAGTTTGATCAACCCGACCGCCCTTCATGGCAGCGCAGCCAGAAAGGGCAATAGGAGAACCCCTGAGCACGGGACAAATTATCAGACCAAGCACACCAAGCCGAAACGCATCGGATGCTTATTAGCAGTCTCGCAAGGCGGACCTATTGACAGTGACTCCCAACTACGCGAGGTATTGTTATATTGAATGGTTCTCAAACTTTTTGTTTATTTGACACGGGGCTTTCTTATGATTGCATTGTTGCCAGACATCTGGTTAAACCCGGTCAAGAGACAGGAGAGACCTTCCAATTTTGTGGAGTTTCTAAGTGATGCACCTACAGCGCTTCCCATCGCATTGGTGGAGATCCACTCTGATTTTGTCAGAGGCGTGATCACAGCGGCTGTTATAGATGACCCCATCTACCCAGTCATACTTGGCGGTAGATACGTGTTTATTGGGAAACCGGAAGAGCCGATTGTGGCAGCAGTAACTACAAGAGGGCAAACCAAGAAGGAACGGGAGCCTGCGCCTAACTTGTTACCTATGGAACTTAAAGAAGCGCAACAAAAGGACCCTACTTTGGCACCCTGCTTTAGGAAACTGCAAATGGCTAAGGAATCCAGACAGCACGGGACATTTTTTCTAAGAATGGCGTACTTTATCGCAGAACGGGCAAGCCTGACCAAGGTTTTAATCAGCTCCTAGTACCGAAACAGTACAGAAGCCAAATCCTAGAAATGGGGCACTCTCTTCCCTTCAGCGGACTGATGGGACAGAACGCCACAAACCAACGGATAACCACTCATTATTGGTGGCCAGGAGTAAATACTGATATTATCAGGTATGTCAAATCCTGTGCCCAGTGCCAACGTGTGCCACCCAAGCAACGGACACCCCCAGTCTCTTTGGGTGAAACGCCAATAGTGGGAACACCATTCGAATGGGTTGTGATCGACATTTTAGGACCCCTAGAAAGACTAAAAGAAGGAACAGGTTTATCCTGACCTTAGTCGACACATGCACTTTATGGGCAGAAGCTATCCCGCTAACATGCGCAGATGCCAAGCATGTCGCAGAAGCCCTAATGCAGATTTTCACTCGGTTGGGATTCCCTCAGCAAGTGTTGACGGATAACGGATCTCCATACCGAAACCTGTTGATGGATGAGATCGTTAAGATCTTGAGGGACCAGCACATCTACACAAAGCCTTACACTCTGGCCGAAGTGGGTTAGTAGAACGTGTTAACGGAAACCTCAACATTATGCTAAGTAAACTGGCACAAGTGAAACCTGACGATTGGGATCTTTCTATCCCTGCAGCTCTATTTGGATACAGAGAAACCCCACATACGTCCACAGGATTTCCGCCAGCCACGAATTTATGTGGCAGACCCATTAAGGGCCCGCGTGAAGCCTTACTTTGGTTGCTGACAGACCAGAAGGCTGATGAGACAGTGGTCTCAGCAAGTAAATATGTGTCGGATTTAAAGGATAGGTTGAAAATAGGATGGGGTCTAGCAACGACCAACTTTAAGCGAGCAATCGCAAAGCACGCTAACCGATACAAGAAAGTCGCGAAAGAAAGAGATTTGGAAGCAGGAGAGAAAGTTTTGGTGTTACTCCCTAACGGGAACAAAAAACTGAAGATCGGATGGCAAGGGCCGTTTACCGTCCTGAAAAAGATTTCTAAGGCTAACTACCAGATCTCTATTAAAGGAAGGGAGAAGGTTTTCCATTTAAATCTGTTAAAGAAATTCATGGAAAGACCGGTGCCGACCTCCGAAGATCTCCTGACGATCGCCAAAACTGACGAAGATGACGACAGTGGCAGGGAAATTCCACTGCACACACACGAAATCTTTCAAAAATGTCAAAAGCGGCGACACTCTTTCAAGCGCACACGGAAGACATTCCAGAGAAAGGAAACTTTGGGAGTAGACTTAAGTAGGAATTGGAGAGAGACGGAGGGGGGGGGGGGAGATGAGAGGGTAGAGGACAGACACCCTGAAGCTACGGATATAGGAAATTTATTTCTATAACGTAGACATGGAGTGCTTCCATATCTTAAAGGGTAGACGTTCTGTCGCATAGAAATTTATGATCAATAAATTTTCTATATATTCTTTTCTTTTTCTACCCGTGTCCTCTACTTTATTATCGCTCTTTTATACTTTTCCTGTTTTTTTTCGCATTCGTTCGTTTGCGACAAAAATATTTTTTCACATTCTGACTTTATCGTGTCTTTTTCTCATGCTTGTAATGCACTTGATTGCGTATATGACAGTCCCTGCACGAGACGATATAGTGTTAGAATTCATTTCGTCAGACATGATAGCAGACATTTGTCTACACTTTTCTCATGACACGGCGCTCTTGGTTAAGAGTTCTCGGTGTGAGGTGTGGAAACTGCCATCTGCATAGCTCAGAAATGAGACATATCGTCTAGCATTTTCATCTAGCACGTGCATTCTACGGCCAGTGCCTGGCTTGAGGTGTGAAGACGCACGTTTGGCAGTTATGGGCAACGTCTTAGTTAATGAGAAGTGTTAAGAGAGGGAGAAAGAAAGAGGAGAGGGGAAGACGGGGGATTTGAAAATAACGTGGGATCCTTTGTCTGTTTAAGATATTAACCAGAGTTTGAAACTTGATTTCATTGAGTCCTCCAAAACTTGCAGTAGACAGATCGCTAGGGCTAGAAGGAATATCTTGTGTATGGCGAACTTCTAGTTTCTTGACATTTTTGCCGAGTTCTGAACTACCCTTATATTGAATGATTCTAGATCATGGTGTTAGTCTGTAGTTCTGTGTGGAGGTAAATATATTAGATATCTAGTATTTTGTGAGTGATTTAAGTGAATAATCGCCTATTTCATTTTACTAGTTAGATTCTGTGCAGAAGAAATAATTTATAAGTCTGTTATATTCTTTAGGTGACGTTTTTCAGTGGAAAGCAGGATAAATTATAATTTTTAGCTTAAACTCAGTCAGCTATAAATAAATTTAATTTAACTGCTAAATACTCAGTCGAGAATATTTTAAAACTAACTTATAACTGCACTGATTCATCATTGAGTATTGACGAAATACGTATGTATTTCTAATTCATGATGATTAATTTTATGAATTATACCTTATTTCACGGGAGTTTTAAACGATAAGTCAAGCTCTCCGCTTGCAGTTTATAATGTAAGTTATAACCGAGTACATAGTATGTATAAGTATTTTATATGTAGTTTTTTTGTCTTTATTCAGTGAAAACTGGGGTAGCCCAACTCTACCAGCGTTGTAGTACAGAGAAATATCTGTGAAGAACTAAATCATTTTTTTTAAAGACTTGGGTGTATAAAGTAAAACCTGTCTAGATTGCATTGGCATCCAGAACGACAAAGTACCCATTACATAAACTTTTAAGATTTAATGAAGTAACGGGCCCATCGAGCCTGATTTAATTCTTCCAGAGTAAAACCTCAAGTACATTTCAGCCCGTTGTGGCTAGAGAAAATATTAATATCAGTAACATTCCGACGGAGTTTGACTAGTGTGGTGTGACCAAATAAAGTCCTATACTGAGAGAAGGCACCGACCTGACATACCTCATTTCTAGAAACCTAAGCTATTGACACTGTGCTCGCTGTTAACGTTCGTGCCTGGACAATTTTAATGTGACTTAAACAGACATCCAAAAATAAGTACAACCAAGAAAACGTTCCCTGAAGTAGTGAATTCAACCCGTCTTTTTGGAACTAGGGTTATCTTGGCCAAGACTACCATTGGAGAGTCTGTATGTGCATGTCCTAAAAATTGTGTTTCCAGAAGTGGCTACCAAAGCTGTAAGTACGAATGAAAGCACGTGATCACGGCTGAATGAATACAGTGAATGCAGGACTGAGTGATTCGTTTTATTGTTGTAATTTTGGCACCCATTTTCGCTGTCTTAAATTTCTTTATGCAAGTTTTGTTGCTAACAAATTTTTCCTTAGGATAGATCCTACTAATACCAAAGTCTGTTCATACCCTTAAAATGGAAAATTATTAGACTACCACAGATGTATCCGTGACTCTTTGGGGCTATCACTTTTCTTCTAACAGGACGGTGGGCTATACATCGAGGGAAAAGATCATAACTGAGATGTAAAGCATGAGCCAGAGTTGGAACATAATACAAAGGCCAGTAACCAACCAAGCAAAGTGGAGAATTTGTTAGATTGAATATGTTTTCATTTACATCTACTTTGTTTGAAAAGCTTGAAAACGTTCATTATTGTTTAACGTGAATATGCTTACATAGACATTTACCCTGGTTTGTAAATGCACATATTATAATTAGAATATACATCATTTCTTTCACTATTCCCTCCCTACTCCATATGGAACTTGGTACTACCTTTGCTTTTAGTTCCCTTTAAGAAACTAGAGATAAAGCTGTCACCAGCCCTTGCTGTGGTGGTTCATGAAATCATCATTCTATATGCTGAGGTTGCGAGCCTCAAATTACATGGTCATCCACTAGCAATTTTCACAAATTAATATTCACATGGCAATATATACATATTGGTTCACATGTTAGTAATAAAAAATGTAGAATGTAAAATGTGCAACTTATGCCAATCTTGGCTCACAGACTGTTTGCTCAGAGAAATAAAGGAAAATGCAGATGCCTTTTACACGTGTTTTTTGTTGTCGTTACTTTAACAATAAGTTTCCACTTTGACTCCGTGTTTTCAGTTTCCTCAGATCCCGGTTTCCTTATTAAAATGAAAGAGATTTCCTGGGCTGTTTAAGTCCTTCAGAATGCTCAAACAAAGTCCGGTCTGATAAATGAAATTCTGATTCTAACTCTGGCAGTCTGGTTGTCGTCTTGGCGAGCGATTCTCACAGTGTCTTTATCTGGCCAAAGGGTCAGATTATATGGCCCGTTGCCTCTCACGTAGTTGTTGGTTACATGTTAGGCAGGGTCCAATCAGGAATTTGGTGGTTCCTCTTTTTCGAACCGCTGCCAATCTTTTCGAAAGTGCATATTTAGGTAGGGTAATTCGAAATATTCCACCTGGTAAATCATGTGCATGATGCAAAACGTCACGTCTCCCATATACGGAAGTGACAATTCCGTAAACTCTTTTGACAGTGTGTTTCAGATGTAACATCATACTTTGATCTAAAGTAATCTGTTCGTAAAAGTCGGACAGGAAACGATTTTGTCATTCGTTTCCGACTAGTGCATGTATGCCTCCGTCAGTGGGCGAGTAATTTTATATCCTGGCACGGCTTAAGCAAACACAACTAGACTCTTTACAATCTTTTCAATTGTGACACGTTCGCCTTATGAATGCTTAACCGATGCTGAGCCGATTTTAGTGTTAATCTGTAGTCTGATGTTAGCCACACCCAAGATTAACCAACATGACTGTCCATCAATATTATCTCATCAGTTCCTTTCCCAGCATGGAGGAACGGGTAACCAAACAGACATGACGACTTATCACTGAGAGGAGTGAAAGAGTGTCAAAAATACAGAATATCTGCTACATAGCAGAGAAATAAAAGGGTGCCGACCATTAAAACGCACGTAATAGTCAGTATAACAACTGCCACAGAATACGGCCGTAGTGGATAAGAGAGCGACCCAAGTATGCATAACAGATATCAAGGAGGACCATGTGTAGAACATAATACGCTATAGTCAAGTTTGTGTAGTACCGTTGCTGGATTTTTAAAAATAAAACACGTGTGTACATCAATATGCCACTCTGGACACTTTCATTTTTGAAGGACATGTTGGCACCAGCTGTCAGAACCCACTTGGCGAAAGATACAAAACAGGCGGTGCATTATTTGTGTGCACAATTTGATGGAAGATGTTTAACACATTTACTGAGGCAGCTGGGAGCATATAAGAAAACCTTTTTTTCAAAGTGACATGTCAAATGTATTAAAACATAATTTTTAATTACGGAATCGATTTTTATTGTCAGGAAAAAAAAAATTATTGGAAAACTGTACCTTCTGATTCGAAATTATTTTACAGTTAACGTAATTTGATTTGATTTAAACTAAAGTGCCATATTACGCTACTCATAAAATCGACTTGAATTAATTCTTGACAGTTCATAATCAACATTCATTTTTTAAGGCACTGATGATAGAAAACTCTATACAGAGCTATACAACAGGAGACAATTTGATCATCAGAGGAAGTCCCCCGTCGAACAAGTGTTTCGGCCCGTTATTCTCCTTTACACTCTAAGGGGGCGGGCCCACCTGGGTCATGACTCCCAAGTGTCTCAGCCTCCTGTTGTCTTGTGTAGAAAGTGAACCCATTCCACATTGGATGCAGCTTTAAAATCCACTATTCCGCCAGCAGGAGGCAATAGTGAAAGTAACAAACAGAAGACAAATTATTGCGGTCGTTCCGCAGTACACAACTGACGCGCATGCGTGATGCCTACGAGGCTTGAATTCTTTGCGAACCGGCCTCTGAAAGCTACCTTCGCCCCATATAATGCTCCGCCTGTTTCTTGTAACGCGCCACTGTGTTTTACTTTTAACAAAAATAAAAGTGGTAACACTGAAGGCAGGGCTGAGAGATTCCCTGTGTAAGTTATGAAAATTGTCATTATTTATAAACAGATACGAGGGATATATGCCTTTGTCATCTTCAAGTTTCGTGCTCGGTGACGTAGGTGACCATGACAGTTCATAATTTATTTCGCACGAGGCTGTTTATAGTTTCGTTGTTAAAGGACAGTGTGACTGGAGACCTCCATGTTGTATTTGTAATTTTATTTTTAAAGCGACCCAGTCTCAGGGTTGCCATATTGACTTTTTTAAAGCCAGATTTCAGAATTCTGGCTTTTAAAAAATGAGATTGGCGTTAGAAAATTCATTTGGCTTTTTCCTGGCTTATTTGCATGCTAAAATTATCTGCACGAAAATTACAAACCATCCTTTTTCGAAATCATTTTCCTTTAATGGAAATGTTTTTTGGTCAGTTACATTTGGCAATATTTCTGCCGCCAAGAATCTGGGCAAAAAAGCGCCAACCGGGTCTCTGATATAACCAAATAGGTTGAAAAGAATGCGCTTCGCCAGAAGAAGGCAAAAAATAAATAAAATAGCCAACCGTCGCTCCAGTTTGCCTGGTGTCTCGGACCTCCAAAGTGTTTGGATGTGATTTATAATTATTTAATAATCATACTAATCTACCGTGAAGTGTACTTTCTATATGTAATAACGTTTTGTGGTGAAACTGTGACACCTTCGGCTGTTTTTATAAATCATTTATTATCAAGTCATGGCCATGTTGTCAAATAAATGGAAGGCTTCTTACGATAGCAATCGTAAGTACAAAAGCAAATGGGAAGAAACATTTGTTTGGGTCCAAAAGGCTGCTGATGGGTCGGATGCAGCTTATTGTAAATTGTGCCACTGCAACATTTTACCAAGAATTAGCAACCTTTCAAATCATGAAAAACCGGAGAAAAACAAGCGGAGAACTCCATTACAAGGCCAGACTCAACTTAATGTAAGAAAGACTCCTAGACAAGATACGGATAAAGTTAAGGCAGTAGAGCTGCAAATTGCTGTAAGCATGACGTGCCATTGTGCGATACGTACAGTTGACCACCTGATTGAAATCATGATAGCACATGGGTATGGGAATACACTGGAGCACATAAAGTTACACAGAAGTAAATGTGCATGCTTAGTCAAAAACATCATTTCGCCTGCACTGAAAACTGATCTCATTGATAACTTTCAGAACAAGAAATATGCCATCATTTTAGATGAATCTACTGACATTTCAACACAAAAACACTTGTGCATGTTAGTTATATTTTTGAGTGATAGGAGAAAGGAAATTGTAACTGGATTTATAGGTTTAATTCCGGTGCAAGGGGCTACAGGAGAAAAGATATTCAATTTGATTGACGAGGAAATAAAAAGATTTGGCCAGAGTCTTGCAAATTGCATTGGTTTTGCAACAGATGGTGCATCAAACATGGCTGGGTGCAACAACTCTGTGTGGTCTAGACTAAAAGCTGTATCTCCTTTCTGTGTGCAACTCAAATGTATCTGTCGTTCGCTGGCACTGTGCATTCAATATGCAGTATCCAAGATACCATCAAATATTGGATTTTTACTGTCAGAAATACCCAATTGGTTTCGCCATAGTGAATTAAGACGAGAAGCATACAAAGAATTGTTTACTGTGATGAACCCAGCTACAGAATTTGAGCCAACCTGAACTGCCCCCCTTCCCTTTGAAAAACCTTCATTTACGCGGTGGCTTGTGCGTGGAAAGGTTATGTTTAATATTTTGATGGACTGGGAAGAGCTAGAGGCTTATTTCACTTCTGCTGAACTAGTCCAATCACAGTTCGATACAAAATTCAAAGCAAGACTTCTAAAGGAAATGTTGTCAGACTACAAAAACTACTTGTTCTTTGAGTTTGCAACACCTCTTGTGCAGGAATTTGAAAGACTGAACAGCCTTTTTCAGCAAACCAAAGCTGATCCTCATGAATTGTACCAACAAATATTCTTACACCAGAAGAGTTTTCAGAACAGACTGTATGATGCCAAAAGACAGAAAAAAAAAATATTCATCAAGTTGATTTTGGTGTAACATTCTTAACAGCACGTAATAAGTTCCTACAGCAGAACAACAGTGCTGAGGCTGATCTAGAAATAAAAAATGTCAAAGAAAGATGTATATCTATGCTAGAAGAAGCTCTCAGTCAAGTTACATGTAGACTTTCGTCGGCGAGAGATACATTTGAAAGTTTATCAAAATTGAGCCCTGTAAAAATTTTTAATCAAATTTCAAGGCCTATGTTTTCCGAGTTACCCTTTATACACCATGCAGGAAACAACGTCAGCAAAATTGAAGAACACTACAGACAAATGCCTTTTGTCGATTGGAAAGAAGAAGCCCCATTTAAGAAAGATGGACTCCCTGTAGACACTGAACAGTTTTGGATTGGTGTACTTCAGCATCAGGCATTTAAAGAGCTCGCCACCTTACTTGCCTAATAACCCCTGTCAGCAATGCTGTAAACTCCGCCTATGCCGGTCCCAAGACCGGATGAAAAAGGAGGAGGGTGGCCTGCATGGAGGCCGTAAGGAGGCAGCCCCTCCACCATGCAAAGGCACAACAGGCCAATCAACTGTTTGCTTTAAACTATTATTACGAGCAATATAAGAGAGAAAACCGGACTAAAGGCGACGAACTGGAACGGACTATGGACTACGACTTATGGAACTTGGAACACAAGAAGTATAAATGGGAAAGAAGAGGAGCTGATGAAAGAGATGAGGAAAGCAAAATTATAAATCCTGGCTATTACCGAAACAAAGAAAAAGGGACAAGGAGTCATGGATCTCAATGGCAACACGCTGTTATACAGTGGTGTACCCACATCTGAAAGAGCTAAAGGGGGCGTGGGTTGCATTCTGACCAAAAACCAGAAAGATAGTATCAAGGGATGGAACTTTATCTCCGAGCGCATTATGGTTGTAAAACTAAAAGAAGGAGAAACCATAGTCAACCTGGTCATAGTGTATGGGCCAAATGAGGATGAGAGAGCAGAAGTCAAGGAGGAATTCTTCGAAATGCTTCAAAGGACAGTGGATGACTGCCTAGATGAAGTTATCATGCTCGGAGATTTTAATGCCAGAGTTGGAAATGATCATGCTAGATGGGGTGGAGTTATCGGAAGATATGGAGAAGATACTCTCAATGACAATGGAAAGCGACTCCTTAGATTCTGCAGTGAGCAGAATCTGATCATCACAAACACAAAGTTCCCCAATAAGCGCATATATGCATACACTAGATGTGAACCAACCAAGAATGAGAAGTCAGTGATCGACTATGCCATTGTTAGGAGAAGCTCATTCAAATATGTCCGGGATGCTAGAGTCTGGAGGGGGCCAGAGATTGGAAGTGATCACTACCTGCTAACAATCAAAAGAACAACTGAAAGAGTTGCTCAACCTAGGAACTGCCGAACATCACGCAAGAAACCAAGTAAACGAGCTGGAGAAATGAGCATTAGGACCTACAAGCTGAAAGAGCCAGAAATTAAGACCAGATATCAGGGGCTTATTGCTGCAGCGGTGAGCAACACAGAAGAACGACCTGGTGACTTGGAAACCCTATGGAATAAATTCAAGGATATCATAAAAACAGCTGCAGCAGAAGCATGCGGTGAAGTCCGACTTGGGAACAAGAGAAAGAGGACACCTTGGTGGACAGAGGAAGTCAAAGAGAAAATAAGAGAGAAGAAAATGGCATGGAAACAATACTTAGGAGCTAAAAACACAACAGGACAGATGGAAAATTATAGAGAATATGTGACACTCAGAACAGAAGCAAAGAACAAAGTGCTAGCAGCAAAACAGAAGTCCTGGGAAGAATTTGGAGAAAAGCTAGAAAAAGATGCACAAGAAAACCAGAAATTGTTCTATAAGACCCTAAAGAACACGAGGAAGGAAAAACAATGCCCTCTCAAATTTATAAAGGACAAGCAAGGCAAATTGCTTACTGCCCCGAAGGAAGTAATGGAAAAATGGAAAGGATATTTCTCAGAACTCCTGGATGGTGAGCATGGTGAAGCATCAGAAATGGTAACCACTAGCACAGAAGAGAAAACCAATGATGGTGAAGATGACATAAAGATGGAAGAACTGAAGGTAGCACTGGAGAAAATCAAGATGGGCAAAGCAGCAGGGCATGATGGTATAACATCAGAAATGGTTAAGTACATGGGAGCATCAGGTGACCTATTACTCTTAAGGGTTCTACAGGCAGCGTGGTACAACAAGACCATACCAACGGATTGGGAGATTGCCATCATAACACCAATTTTCAAAAAGGGTGACAATCGACAGTGTGGAAACCGTAGAGGCATATCCCTTCTCAGTGTCCTTGGTAAAATCTACTTTAGAATCCTAGAGCAGAGACTCCGACGCCTAGCTGAGCCACAACTGGATGAGGTCCAGTGCGGATTCCGAGCAAACCGAAGTACTCAAGACCTAATCTTCACACTCAGACAGCTGAGTGAAAAGGCCCTTGAGTATAAGAGTGAAATCCATCTTTGTTTCATAGATCTGGAAAAGGCGTTTGACAGGGTCCCCTGGAGCAAACTTTGGGATTGTTTGGCAAGGAAGAACATTCCAGCACCTCTGATTCATGCTATACAGAGCTTCTACAAGTCTTGCAGAAATTATGTGAGGACAGCAAACCATAAGTCAGAAGAGTTCAGGACCACCACTGGTGTAAGACCAGGTGATATCCTGTCACCTTACCTTTTCATACTCCTCATGGACGATGTCATTAAGGCATGTAAGGAGAGAACAAGAAAGTATTCAGTGGGGTACTGGAAGATGAGACAGGTCTGTATTTCGGAGCTGGCATTTGCTGATGATGTTGCCCTGATTGCTAAATCAGAGGCGCATCTCCAATTCAACCTGCAAGTCTGGAAGGAATAGCTGGAGAAGAGAGGGATGGTCATAAGCAGCTCTTAAACAAAATCCATAGTGATATCACGAGAAGAAAGAAGACATCAGATTAAGCTGGGAGAACAGGTCCTGGAGCAGGTAGACCACTTTAAATACCTCGGAGCTGTTATTGACCGAAAAGGAGGCATCAAAGAAGAGTTGGCCACTCGAAAAGCAGCAGCTGGGAGACTTTTTCAGGCCATAAATTGACGATTCCTCAGCAAGAGAGAGGTTGGTAAGAAAACGAAGATGGCTGTATACCGCTCCACCTATGTCCCAGTCTTGACATATGGATGCGAGTCATGGGCAATGACTACAACCCACAAAAGCCAGATCCAAACCTTAGAAATGAGGTATCTGAGGAAGGTGGTTGAAGTAACAAGAAGAGACATGGTACGCAACCAGACGATACGCCAAGGCCTAAAATGCCACCCCTGCAGACCCAAGTAGAACAGTCCCAACTAAGATGGTTTGGTCATGTCTGCAGAATGGGGGAAGATCGGCTACCACGACAAGCATGGGAAACAAAGAGCCAAGGATCCAGACCCCCAGGACGACCCAGAGTCCGCTGGGAGGACAACATTAGACAATCTTTGAAGGACCGAGGACTAGAATGGAACCAGGCCAGGAGGAACCCAGCCGATACGATAGTCTGGCGCTCTCTCTTCCAAACCTCTACACCTCACGGTATAAGGGGAACGACTAAGTAAGTAAGCAATGCTGTAGTTGAGAGGATATTCTCTCTTGTATCCACGGTTAAAGCGAAAGGAAGAAACAGAATGCATCTGCATCTTCTTGATGCAATTGTGACACAAGGAGGATCTCGCATAGTGCACAAATCTCCATGCATTGGCGAGAACCCGTGTGTGTATTATATCGGAATCACACATTCTATAATTATTTTTTAGGGTGGGTAGGTTCTAGTTCTTTAAATTCAACGAACCAAAAACTAGGGAAACATTATTAAATTGATCATCTAGCAGATGTGCAGCTACAATTGTATTAATGTCAAGAAAATATGGCAGGCAAAGGCTGTTATTTTTGCTTGTAGGTTGTTCCAAAATAAAAATTAAAACACTCTCACCCACCATAGATGTATTTACTTGTCTTAACATTTGTGCTGGTTTTCTGTGAAAAAACTTAGGGGAAAAAAACAAGGGGCCAACATAAACGTGAGGACAGTAAAAAAATAAAATCTACCTGGGGAATATGGTTGGCTAGAACAAGAGATGAGGTGAGAGGGGAGATGAATGGAGCTGGACAGAATACACATTGATGAAAATTTACTGATAGTATGTCCCAGAACAAGAGAAGAGAGGAAGATGTTGGAGGCAGGACAGAATACACATTGAGAAAACTTACTGATAGTATTATAAGAACAAGAGGTGAGAGGAAGATGATGGAGCAGGACATAATACACATTGAGAAAACTTACTGATAGTATTATAAGAACAAGAGGTGAGAGGAAGATGATGGAGCAGGACAGAATACACATTGAGAAAACCTACTGATAGTATTACAAGAACAAGAGGTGGGAGGAAGATGATGGTGCAGGACAGAATATACATTGAGAAAACTTACTGATAGTACTACAAGAACAAAAGAAGAGGTGAGAGGAAGATGATGGAGCAGGACAGAATACACATTGAGAAAACCTACTGATAGTATTGCAAGACTGTCTTTGTTCTGGAATCCCCAGGGAAAGACTAGTGGGAAACAAAAACACATGGAGAAGGGAACAGGGATAAGACATGACAAGGGTAAAGAAGACTTGGAAAGGATGGCACCGCATATGAAAACTTGCTATGCATTTGTTAAAGGCTTATGCTAGAGATAGTTTCCATTTCAGACTTTGTTCCACTATTATTCTTAATGTGGCATTCAGATCTGTACAGGATCTGCTTTGCCTAGAACCTGATTGATATCTACCTATAGACTCTTAAGTTCTTGAGGATGAACCTGTTAAATATTTTTCCTGCAACTAATAATAAAATTATTCACATGTAATTAATTCACTTGTAAATCTTTTGTAAATCTCCCTTCTCAGGTAGTTTAACCAGAGATCCTTCTTTCCATTCTGGTGGTATTTCTTCTCTCTCCCAGACAGTTCCACAAAACAGACACAACTTCTCAACAGAATGGATCCACGAAATCCCCCAGACTTCCAGCCAGCCATCGAGGAGCTACAAGTCAACTGTGAAAAATCAGCTAAGGAAGAAATAAAGAAAAGCATAAAGCTTCTAACAGAATTAAAAGGAGCTGGTCCTGATGACATTCCAGTAGAGGCTATAAAAGCAGAAATGGATACCTCTACAGAGATGTTATACAAATTATTCGGTAAAGTTTTTGTGGTTAAAAATTGTCTACAGGATGTGGTAACTGGTCCCAACCCTCTTTAATCATGACATGCTTGGAAGATAACAATATTCTTTACTCCCTTAGCAGCCCTTAGTAACCCACTGTCGTGATAAGCAATTGCTTATGGCACATGAAATATTTTTATAAAGGTCTGTCAGTTTAACTCACTTGGCTAAATCTACGTTTTTAAAAAGAAGTTCGCTTTAAAATCTGTTATTTACATCCTGCTAGCATGCTGGTATTTTGAGATACTGCTAACACACGAAACACGATATAAATATTATTTTAACCTGACAAATGTAATGCAATCTGAAAATTTAGTGAAGAATTATACATGTTTGATGATTGTATGTCTGTGATCTGAGTCATGGAACTTAATCAATTTTCAAAGTGTTTCTCTGTCTGAACCAGTGCTTCTTAAATTTTTCTTTAACATCTTAAGAAATAATGTCCCTATCATCTTCTAGCTCACAAAACATGCTAGAAATGCAAAACAGAAGTAAAAATATGTCTTCTTGTATTAAATGAAAAGAAATATTTTATTTTATTTGTACTTTATGCAGTAGTGTACCAGTAAAATTAGGAAACTGGTCTTTACAGACACATAAAACATGAGTGCTTTTACGGTTAATGTCTAGCATTATTTCATACAGCTGTGAACATAATAAACTTAATTTTAAAATTTAATTTGCACCAATTTTCAAGGTTAATGCATGAAGTACAATGTATACATTAAATTCACACTATTAGTGTTATTTTTCATACAAATACATTTAAGATGTGTTTATTATACTGGGTTTATAATAATTTGCTTTCTAAAATATCTGGCACATCTCCCACTCCCAGAAGTTGGGTCTTCCAACTAAGAACAGAATACACCAGACTCCCGAAGCACATACAATAATTAAACGTCAAACACTTATACCTAATTGCCACTACTTTACCCATCCATTGAGCGTGCCCAGCCTGTGCTGCTTACTTGCCCAGTACATTCCACAGACAGAAGAAAGCTATTACTTGGCTCCTCAACAACCACAATATTGATGGGGGACCTAAATGCAAAAATAGGAACAGACAACACCAACTTTGAAGAAATCATGGAATCAGATCAAAACAAAAAAAATAAGAGACAAAGTTTCAATCACAGTATCCAACACATACCAATTACTCCAACAACTGGATGATGAAGCCAAAACGGAAGACCACTGGCAACAACTAAAAAATATATGGAACAAGACCAGTGGAGAGGTACTGAGATCATCAGCACAAATCATTGATAACAACAGAAACCATAAACAAGATAGAAGACAGTAAAAACAAAAAAGCAGATAATAATCTTCAACTCAAATGTCAAGCCAGTCATATTGCATGGCTCTGAAAGATTGAGAACAACAACAGAAAGTTAGACTTTCATAAATGGAAGCTTGCATAGAATATAAGGTTTAAAATGGTATTATAAAGTCACAAATGTGGAACTGATGACAAGAACTAGACAAGTGCCAGTGGAACAAGAGATGAGAAAAAGATGCTGGCAATGGATAAGACACACATTGAGGAAACCTGTTGATAGCATTTCAAGGTGGTCCTTGTTCTGAAATCCCCAGGAAAAGAAAGGCAAAGGTAGACTAAAAAATACCTGGAGAAATAGAACTGGATACAGAGGTGAAAGTGATGAGGAAAACATGGAAAGAACTTGAGTTGTTGACTCGTGACAGGAGGACTTGGCATGTGTTTGTTGAAGGGAGCTAAAGGGTATATTGATTATTGGCAACCAATCACAAACACTTTAATCAGTACCAATGAGCAGCCTCAGAACACATAAAAATTCTTCAAATTGGCATTGGCTGCACAAGGGTGACAAGCTCAGCAACCCTTCTTCATCAACAACAACTTCTTGTTACAAAAAACAAGTCTAAACTTTCAAAGACTCTTCTTGTAAGTGCGTTGTTATGTCAGTAAGCATTTTACTGAGTTTATGCAACTATAGATAATATTTCTTTTCAAACATTCTTGGACTTTATAATAGCAATAACTGATTTTTAAAATGCATTAAAGAATCAGTCAGAATATATGTAATAATTAAAATATATCATGTACTGTAATCAAAATTCAGGATCTGATGAATGTAAACAGGAGTATAAAGGAAGCTTCCAGAATCATGATGTTAATACTGAGGTGGGATGTTGTATGTACCAATGTGTAGACAAACTATATCGTCCAGTTAATTAGCATTATATGTTGTATGTACCTATGTTTTGACAAACTATTTCAGCCAGTTAACTAGACTTATATGTTGTTTAGACAAACTGTAGTTATTTAATTATTTTTGGAATTCAAATGGTTTTTCATGTTTAAAAGTTTACTGTGACCTTATATGGTCTTATTTCATGTACAAAATAAATGCGTGCTCTATATATTTGTATATGTGTGTGTTTATAAGTATGTACATGAGCATTTGTCTGTTTATGTATACGTAAGTGTATGTGTTCATTTGTGTATGTGCATGTGAGTATGTCTTTGTATGTGTTCATGAGTGATGGCAATTCTGAGAAAATGTATACAGAAAAAAACTTATCTCCCCTACATTTTAATATTGTGTATTACAAGTGTCATAAATGGAAAAATAAATCAAGTCCAACACAAAAATCTCAATCTTTAACTGCAGTGTCAAAGCCGTTCAATTATAAAGCTCTAGTTTATAGCATTCTGAAATGTCCAGGGTAAAAGAGTTTTTGGGAGACTCAAAAACACACATAGTAGAGAACTGGATACAAAAGTCAAAGATATGAGTCAGTCATGGAGATACCTTGAGCTGATAGTATACAACAAGAGGAGTTGGCAGAAATTTGTTGAAGGCCTAGGCTGTTTAGGGAGCTAAAAGTGATAATGATAATTTGTCATAAATGCCTGGATTGATCAAAATTTGTTTCAGGCTGATTGTGACAACAGCTGTACTAAAACTGAGATACAGTATACTGACTTCTTGGACATGCCAGAAAGTCAACAACAGTTATGCTTATTTGGAGATGAGAAAGGTATGTATAATAGCAATGTTATTATTTTAAATTCGTATTTTGGCTACACAAGTTTACTTGATTTCAATATCAGCACAGCATGACATTTAATACTAAGCAGTGAGTTTGCCTTTCTTTAAAATTAAGTCTACTTACAAATTTTAATTAAACTTGCTTAATGTATACATAATGGAGATAGAGGCTGTTACTGCAGTAACCAGGGCAGTTATTGTGTCACACTCTCAGTCCATGCTTTTAAGGGTTCAAAAAGGATGTCTGTTGCATCAATAGAAAATATCTTCAGACACTGGCGTCAATCTACGGTACAAGTCATTCAGGTGTATGACACTGTTGTATCATGTATATTGGGGTGGCTACAACAGTAGTTGTCCTCGGGAATGGCTTATAAAATATTATGAACAAGGTCTCCAGAAATTGGCTCATTAAGAAAGAAAGAAACCTATTCGAGAGAGGGACAAGAAGAAGAGAATGTAAATGCTTTTCACTGGATAATGTTTCCTAGTAAAATATGGAAAGTGTTCTATTTCCCAATGACCTTAGCTTCTTTCTGGTCAGACATCAAGCACGGAAGGTGTTGACTCAGACTTCTGTTGGACTGAAGACACACAAATGACTTCGTAAGTTTTCATGCTTAATATCACTGGTTGATGATTTAAATTCTCTAGTAATTATGTATGACATGAGATGCTAAGTGTTAAATACATTGTGCCTGGGAGTGTGTGCACATGCAAGTCTGTAAGGATGATCTAACAATGCAATTGAAGGTGAAGTATGAACTATCAATTATCTTAGAGGAAAATCCTTTAATTGAATCTTGAATTATTGCCTTTAATCTTACAACAGTAAGAGTGCTGACTAGCTTCACTCGCACCCGTAGTGGGGACACTGGTTGTGCACAAGGTAGAGATACTGAGATCAATTAATGATTGTCTGTTAGAAAACAACACTGCTAAGATAAATCAACAAGGCAAAGATAGCTGGAATGTGGCACCAAACATAAGACTAGCAGGTATAACGTATGAGAGGATGCATCCAACATGTATACAATCAGGATACTGCAGTACAGTAAACATTCATACACTTCAACATTTGCTGAGGGAGATGTAGCACCAATGGGTTTGTCTGGATTGCAATGATGTCGATCCTGAATAAACAATCACGTAATTATCAGGAAATTGTGCTAATGTGTTTGTTACTACACTTTCCTAACAAATTGTAACTAAACATATAAGACATGCATTTCATTATTTATCTTTGCTCATTATTTTTATTATTACAGGTGTTTATTCTTGTCACCTGTGCAACACTCATTTCTTCCAACTTCATGTCCTGGATAAGCATATGAAAGCAGTACACAGAGATGGAGGCTGGGAGTTTGATAATAAATGCAGTGATCTTCAGAATGTATTACCACAGGACAGTGGAAATAACATGAATGAAGCAGTGAATAAGATTGGAGAAGCCACTTTTACTGATGTAGCAAAAAAAGATAGCATCAATCTGAGACTCACTGGTAATGAAGCATCATTGAACTTCATCAACAGTCAGGAAAGGACAGCTACAGTGTTTGACAACCTACACAGTAATACATCAGTTTCTAAAAATCAAGTCTGTAACATAAATTGTAGTAAACCATTTTCTGCCAGTGAGATAAATGTTCAGCTTTGTGCTAGTGACAGAGCTGTTGATACTTACAGTGATTTAAGCATTCAGTCTCTCATTAAAATAGCGGAAGATAGGTCCTACAGGTGTGGTATTTGTGGTGTTTCATTTTCTGTGAAAGATAACCTACAGCAACATAAAGGAATACATACACAAGAGAAACTTTACAATTGTGATGCAGAGTTTAATCAAAGTTGTAGCCAAAAATTACATGAAAGAATACATACAGGAAACAAACCTTACAACTGTGATGTTGGCAGTGCAGCATGTACTCTAAGCAGTAGTCTACAAAATCATCAAAGAATACATACAGAAGAGAAGCCTTACAAGTGTGATGTTTATGAAGCAGCATTTACTCAGATAGGTCCCCTAAAAAGACATAAAAGTATACGTAGAGGAGAGAAGCCTTACAAGTGTGATTTTTGTGGCACAGCATTTACTCAGATAGGTCTCCTACAAAGCCATAAAAAGAATACATACAGAGAAGATAAGCCCTACTTGTGTGATGTTTGTGGTGTGCAGCATTTACTCTGAGCAGTAGTCTACAAAATCATAAAAGAATACATACAGGTAATAAAGCCATACATGTGTGATATCTGTGGTGCAGCATTTACTTTCAGAAAGGTCCCCTACAAAGCCATAAAAGGAATACATAACAGGAGAGAAGCCTTACAAGTGTGATGTTTTAGCGGTGCAGTATTTAATCGGACTGGTAACTTACAAAGACATAAAAGTAATACATATGGGAAATAAGCCCTACATGTGTGATGTCTGTGGTGCAGCAATTTACTGAGATTGATAAACTACAAATGCATAAAAGAATACATATAGCAAGAGAGTGAGCCCTACAAGTGTGATGTTTGTTGTGCAGCATTTACTTGGACTAATAGCTTTCAAAGACATAAGAGAATACATACAGGAAATAAACCTTACAAGTGTGATGTCTGTGGTGCAGCATTTACTGAGAAAAAACTTCAAACGCATAAAAGAATACATACAGGAGAGAAGCCTTACAAGTGTGATGTTTGTGGTGAAGCATTTACACTGAGCAGTAGCCTTCAAAATCATAAAAAAATACATACACGTAAAAAGCCTTACATATGTGATGTCTGTGGTGTAAAGTTTACTAAGAGCAGTAGTCTACAAATTCATCAAAGAATACATACTGGAGAGAAGCCTTACAAGTGTGATGTTTGTGGTGCAGCATTTACTCATAGCAATAATCTAAAAATTCATCAAAGAATACATACTGGAGAGAAGCCTTACAAGTGTGATGTTTGCAGTGCAGCATTTACTGTGAGCAGTAGTCTACAAACTCATCAAAGAATACATACAGGAGAGAAGCCTTACAAGTGTGATGTTTGTGGTGCAGCATTTACTCAGAGCAATGCTCTACAAATTCATCAAAGAATACATACAGGTAATAAGCAATACTTGTGTGATATCCTGTGGTTGCAGCATTTTTACTCAGATAGGTCCCCTAACATAAGCCATAAAAGAATACATACAGGAGAGAAGCCTTACAAGGTGTGATGTTTTTGTGGCTGCAGCATTTAATCGGACTAGTAACTTACGAAAGACATAAAAGAATACACATGGGAAATAAGCCCTACATGTGTGATGTCTGTGGGTGCAACATTTACTGAGATTGATAAACTACAAGTGCATAAAAGAATACATTCAAGAGAGAAGCCTTACAAGTGTGATGTTTGTGGTGCAGCATTTACTCGGAGCGATGGTCTACAAATTCATCAAAGAATACATACTGGAGAGAAGCCTTACAAGTGTGATGTTTGTGATGCAGCTTTTACTGGGAAAAGTAACCTACAAGTGCATAAAAGAATACATTCAAGAGAGAAGCCTTACAAGTGTGATCTTTGTGATGCAGGATTTACTTACACTCATAATTTACAAAAACATAAAAGAATACATAAAGTAGAAAAGCCTTACAAGTGTGATATCTGTGATGCAGCATTTACTAAGATAGGTACCCTACAAAAACACAGAAGAATACATACAGGAAATAAACCTTATAAGTATAGTGTTTGAGGTGCTGCATTTACTCAGATATTTTCCATACAAAGACATTGAAAAATGCATACAGGAAATAAGTCGTACAATTGTGATGTCTGTTGAGCAGCATTTAGTCAGTTATTTTCCCTACATTTTCTGAGATTTGTTGAAAAGACGCAAGCTTTCATGAAATACGAAAACCCCAAAAAAAGTTTTTTTCACTTGTGTCCAATTCAAGATGGCTTGTTCCGAGTAGCTCTCACAGTTCTTTGTTGATCCAGAGTCCATTGTATGTGCTTGCGTAGCCAACTAGGTCTATTCGTTGAAGTATTTTATAGAAGCACAATAACCATATATTGTTTATGAAACCCGCAGGATGGCGGTATGTTTCCAGCATGAAAGATAATACATGTTTATGGAAAAAATGTACAGTTTGTTTATCAACCATTTATAGGGTACGTTATTACGGCCTATAACTTTGAACAGAAGAAGGAGTACCTGCAACTGGGTGAAGCCAGGACGAAGTCTTGATTTATTTACAAGTTTTTACAGACTTCTATAGTAGGGCAACTATATATTTGTTTAAGGACTAACTGAGACGCGTTCAGATCAGAGACCCTGAGCTACTGTAGGAAAAAGAATATGTTGTCAAACACAAGCAATATTAGCATCAATAAACCTCTACAGACTATATAGAATGATGATGTCAAGATATCTAATTTGTTATCACCTTCTGAACAGTTGTTAAAGGACAGACCCATTGTCGACAAAACGTCCTTATAGACCGAGTGGTTCAAGCTCTATAATACCACATGTTTTTTTGCCAGGTCATATCCAAATATAACATTTGTTGGTTTCTTGATTCATGTACCACATTATTGACTGTAACTGTTGATGTCGACTGAGTCACGGAGTAAAAAAATGGGGTTGTTGATATTTCCAGCAGTTTTGCTACAGATGTACTGAACTGACAATTGGCATGTGTAGTGAGTAGGGTTGCCCTTTGTTTACATACCAAAAGATCCTAAAACTCTTATCGTGTCTCCTAACCTACAGGCCCAAAACACACGTCGAACCATACGACTAACTTTGTGAGTATCTTACACACGATGAAAATGTCTGATTTATTTGGGTTTCGAATGTCAACCCATGGACACCTGTCGTGGGGAATAATACTAATCCAACATATTATAAATTATAATGATAAATAATTAAAAGCCTAACAAAAATAAAATTCTAATAAAGGAAAAAGATGCAAGGTGTAAAATATAACCAGTGCAGGTCAACCAAATATATGGTACTCGAAATCCCCTTGTTTTTTTCTGCTGTCGTCTGCAAATTGTAACAGCTTTCCGCACGTTGATAGTAAACAGCCAACAATCGTATTACCGCGCTTTCTCTTCAATGAACCGTATGCTGTATTTCTTGAAAAAAACATTGAGATACCAGCTGATCAATGACCTAATTTAAATATTTCATTCATTCCATTTTATACACGGCGTAACTAAAGACAGATGGACTAAAGGATAGAGAGAAGGGAGAGGCATAAAGCCGAACACGTGCAAAACACGCGTCGCGCGATACACAATTACTACTATCACGCGTGTAAGGGCCACATGCACTAACTTTTTTTCAGACGGACAGTGATAAAAACACTAACCTTCCCAGAGTTAGGTTTTAAAATCTTGAAAAACGCTTATTAGAAAAGATAACATTATATGGGTTTACGTTTGAAAACATTACAGTACCCAGACAGCACATCTTCGAAACAGGAGGTAGAAGAAATTGCATATTTTGAACGCAGCCACTTAGCTCTATTAAATATATATATTTGGGTTCCTTAGGGTTTGCTGACAAAGAATATGTACAACGTTATGCAAATAGTCTAGGAATTAACAAGTTATAGCCAAAATAAAATGATGGTGCTGTCAGACAACACCCAAAATCAGAATCGCTCAGTGGTAGATTTTTTTTACACCACCATTGTACGGGAAATGGGCCACAAGTTACATTTGAACTGATTGGCTGGAATGATATGTAAGGCTAAACACGATTAGTCGGGCTATAAATACTATCTTTGGTTGTTAGGGGAGACGTAGGAAGTTAAAATTTTTTCAAACACTTGTCGAAACGTGGCTCCATTGGCCAGACTCGCTGAAATACTCACTTAGGAGCGTTTGTTCGAGACCACTAGTCAAATAAGCTTGATAAAGCAACAGTGCGTTGAAGCCAGCTCATATTTTTGCTAAATAAAAGCCTGGAACATAAGCAGATGGGAATTTGTGCCAGTAGTTGTGCCAGAATTCATTGCTAATCAACGTATCTGTGTTTGTTTCCATGAATTGTGGGACCGTGGTCGTGATGGTATTGAGCAGCACCTGGTCAGAGCTTTGCTGAATCCAGAGTCGGACAGCATACTCCTTGGTCCATTTAGCTATCAGTGAGGTGTCTCCAGAGCCCAGGGGAGAAATCGAGCAGAGAAGTCTTTTCCTGCCGCCATCACACAAGATAAGCTGATGTGGCCAGCTGAGCTCAAAATTATGTACCCCAGCTTAAAATGACCTTGTAAAAATAACATTAAGAGGGGAATTAAATTGTTTTAATATCAGGAACTGAGAACATCTCCAATACTAGTCCCAATAAAGACAAACTATTGAAGTCATGATGACAAATACCAACAGAGCTTGAACACAACAAAACCAGTATTACCTCATATTACTACTACACAACTGACACACATAGGATACTTTTAATAATATATGTCATTACAATATTCATATTGATAAATTCTGTACATATAACTTGTAAGTAAAATTGATTGTGATTCCTGGTTCCCTTTGTATTTGAATCAGGACACATATTCATTCATAACAGCAATGAATACATATTGTTATTTGAAAAGTTATCAGTGACTCCTTTAAGATATCCTTTAGAGTGTTATATGTATGTGAGGGTCACAGTGTTGTCAAGTGTGGTGGAATAAATTAAATTGTTTATCTGTCTGTTGTTGTTATGACTTACACTTCATCATACACATACCCTAGACATACAACGTAGTCATCACACTATTCCAGAATAATTCTGACTGAGGTATACATATGTGGCAGCAAGCAAGGTTATATATAATACACTAATCTTATTAGATATATATACCTTCACAGCTGATCTCAGTCAGTACACTAATAATAATAATAAATTCTTTAAGCGCCAAACACGGCGCATAAGGCAGAAACCAGTGCTCTCCAGGTTGTTCGTTGTGACGCCACTCCTCTTAGCTCTTGCACATTATTTAGGCCCAACGTTCTTCCTTCTCTTATTATTGTTCTTCTGAGTGTTTCTTTTGGTCTTCCTTTTTTCCGCTTACCCTCAGGAACCCAAGTGAGCGCTTGTAGTGGTATTCTGTTGTTTTGCATTCGTAGGACATGACCGATATATGACCATCGTCTTTTCCTTATATAGTCGGAGACATATTTCTGCCTAGAGTCTTCTCTTATTTGTCGATTAGTCTTGAATTCTTTCCAACTGATGTTCATGAGTTTTCTAAGACATTTGTTCTCGAATGTATTCAGCTTGTTCTCCAATGATTTTGTTATTTTCCAACTCTCACAGCCGTATGTTAACACTGAGATGACATTTGAATTAAACAGACGAAGCTTGGTATGTATATTCAATGATCGTAATTTCCAAATGTTAGATAATCTATTGAAGGCGCTAGCTGCCAAAGCAATTCTAGTATGGATTTCTCTTGTTGTGTCACCATCCTGAGTCATTTTACTGCCTAAATAATTGAAACTTTCAACTTTCTGTAGTTTTTTCCCCGTTCAAGATGATATCAAAGGTCTCGTTAGAAAAGTTCATAGCTTTAGTTTTAGAGGCATTTATTTGGAGACCAATTTTAACCGAGAGATGACACAAATTATTTATTGCTTCTTGGGATTGTCTTGGTGTTGAACTTAAGAATGCTACATCATCTGCGAAATCCAGGTCCCCAGGAATTTTCCATTTGTCCATTTTATACCCAATACACTACGTCCCCTATAAATATTCATAACATCTCACTTCACCACAACACCCTTACAGCGCATCAACGCCTGGTGAGCTATTCAGGCATGACAAAGCTGTTTGGCCCAGGTCGGACTGACTACATAGTACACAGTAGGGGAATTGTTACGTTCCTACATCTTATACGTAAAACCCCACTTTAACAGTGTAGCAGTAACATTTGTGATCGTACGTAAACCTACACTTAACATTTGTGGTAGGCCAAATCAGTGGGTCTAAAGCTGTTCATTGGACTGATGAGAACATTATTTGATGATGAACTACACATTGGAAACTGGACAAGATCATTTACACTGTTCAACACATAACAGCAACACACCTTCAACAGTTTGAAACTCGTCGATGACCTACATTGTGAACTGTCACGTCTTGTGTTTACATTCAAGTTCAGCTGTTGTGACAATTTTCATCACTGTAATTGTCAACGGTGGAGCTTCCTCGCATTGCTTTTTATTGTCAAACATCATTGTTGACTAAGACCAGGATATATTTAAGATAAGTGGCGGTTTCTTTTTCGGAAACTTGGTGCCTTTATATTGTGAAGAACTGAGCCTTCTTGCAACACACTTTATTAATGCATTCTTTGTTTACATGTTCTTTGTTCACATGTTGAGTTAGTGTGTGTTTCGCGGGCTGGTTGGGTATGTGACTCCGTTAGAAGATACCACGTGATAGAGGTTCTATCATGAGCATTTTCTGTAGGAACTATGCATATTTCCCCAGTGGAAATTGTGAGCGACCTGTGTTGCTACTTTTCATTTTTTTTCTTAGCTGTGACGAGATGTGTTAGTGTCGTTTTCGTTATTTTTTTTCCATTCCTTGATTTTCGATTTGTTTTGTTTGTATCTGTTCGCCTCTTCTTCCTTTAATTTATTTCTATACACCTTTTTGTTTATAACAGTGTTGTCATTTGTTTTCATTTATCGCAGTTATCATTGTTAAATTTTACAACATTAGATTTAGTTAAGCTTTATTTATTATTTGACTTCTGCGAACGTTTTCAGTTGTTATACATTCTTGTCTTTGTATTGTTTTCATCTACTTGTTCATCATAGACAGTCTACATATATATATATATATATATATATACTTGATCATGGACTATTATTGTTGATATGATGCACTTTTCAGATGGAGTTTATTTATGATCATATTATTATAAGGAAACAAGGTGATTATACAAGTTTTCATTGAAAGACTTGTCTCCCACAGAGATTGGGATAGGATAAAGTGAAGTGAGTATACAAGTCTAGTATTACAGACTTGTCTCCCATTGAGGTTGGGATAAGGTAATTTATTTAATTTTTCAGGTCTGATCTCACATTATTAGACAGAATGTCTACATTACAATACTTTATTGAACAAGGGAAATCCCTTGGTAAAACTGGTGATAAATTGGAAGAATTCGCAACGACTGAATATGCCAAGGCATTGAAGTCAGAAGAAAAGAGACTAAAAATAGGTACCACAAACTGTCTCTTGCGCGGCGGTCGAAAAATTCTGTGACGCGCAAGCGAGGCCCAGTTTGAGCCCTTTTCAACCTCGATCTGCCTAGTAATTAATTTGCCTTTTCTAAATAAAAATTATATCTTCTGGTTCCTTGATCTTTCTTCTTTCATAATATGTCAGTTGTAACTTTCTGCGTGTCATTGAAATTGAGTGAGACAAAAAACAAAAACACCATTAAAACTGCTCTTGCCGTGCGCTGGCTGACTGGCGCTCAAGAAAGCGAAATTCCTCGAAATGACCCCATCTCATTCAAAGCGTCGGCGCTGTGTCCTCAAACATGCTACATTCATACGGTTTTCACCAATGAGAAGAGCGGAAACTGAGCTTTACACACATGTAACACGAGGCACAGATTTGTTATAGGAAGATATCATAAATTCGAAGTGAATGAGAAAGTTTGGATTTTAATACACATCTGGGAGGCCTACCTACACTCGTTTTACATCAAACAAACGAGCAACCATTCTGCTAAAATCGTATCAAAGTTTTAAAGATCAGAGTTATTTGAGGAAAGAGCGAACGAACGTTAAAAGAGTACACCTCCGATCTTTCTCGGCACAGAAACGCGCAATGGCGGCTGTTCCAATTTACAATCCCGATAACGATGGGCCAGCTGTAGGGGACACAGCACGAAACGACTCAGGCGCTGAACTGAAAGTTTCACTAATGGAAGTCGACGCAATATGTGTTCTGAGTAAGTTTTGAACTTTGTTTTATTTCTATTCATTTCAGACCTATTTTCTTTATTTGCAATACAGCAACGGCAAGTGACGGAGGGTGGATGTATTAGTAAAAGAACAGCCAAATGTGACTCCTCAATTCACACATTTAGACAGTGATTTTTTTCGTTTTGTAACCATTTTTGGGGGTGGGGTATTGTTGTTTATGTAGCTATTTGGTTGTGTTATCGGTCCATCACCATTTTCTAAACATTTGGTATCAGAATTAAGGTCTAACACTTAGTAACAGTTTGTAAAGCCGCTGACCTCCTTTCGATAAGTTACGTGATGGATGTCAAAGGTCATGTTTAGAATTTAGCTTGCTACACATTTGTGAACGGAACGTTTTTTTTTTTTTAAATTGCCTCTCTCGCTTAATTAACCTTTTTTTTTTCTCAATTATTTCAGGGGACGATCATTATGATGCACATTTTTCAACGACGGGAAGAGGCAGACGTCGGGCTCTGCCACCGATTTCTACTGTGACAAACAGACTATTGGCACAGTTCTATCTTCTGGAGGACTAGGAAAATGCAACATGGGAGCTAGTACGTCTTGTTGTGTAAAGTTTATATATCATTATTTCCTCTCATTCTCTGATGTTAAAAATCATTAGGCTACTATGTAGTTGAAGCTTTCCTAGAAGCCTCTACAGGTTTTGAGTTTATTTTACAATTACAAACATAAAAGACAAATGACATAATCCATGTAAAAGAGAGACTTACAATCTACTCTATAATGATTTAAATGCAGTAAAAATTAATGCCACAATAAATGCTTAATGATTAACAAAGGGAAAGCAAAAATAATTTGGCTGACATTTGTTGTATTAATAATAGAAATAACACAATCATACAAATTGTCCTCTTCCTGTCCCTCCCAACAAATTTCTCTCAGGTGACCTCTTGGTTTCTCTGTGCTACCCGAACAGAATGTGAGTAAAGGACAGCTACAGTACAGGTGCCAGATGTCAGTACAACAAGCCAGTGCCCTGAGAGGAGATTCACTTAAGAACTTTCTGAACACACAATTATCTTTTGATGCAGCTGACCTCAAGTGACAGTGAGTTGGACACGGCTTATAATATGTAATGTTTTTTTGTTTATAAAAATCAAATTTTAAGCAGTAAAGGTTGTTTCAATCAAGAAAATAACCATCAATTTGAATTGTACAACTCAATTTACATAAATATGGAAGTTTTCAGCTCTATAGCTGCAATATTCATGATTTTATGACAACATTTGGAATTTCGTGAGATTTTTCTTCCGAACTGCAAATTTAGCCTTTGATCCATTTTCACATAATGCAGTTTTATAGTATTCAGTATTTCATGTGGCTCAAAAAAATTAAGCATCAAGTATATAATGCTCTCTTTAAGCTCAATAAATCTTATAGCTTTCCCGTGTGTAGTTTTTGATTTATGAGTGCATGAAAATGCATTTTTGCACTTTTCGAGCACAACAAGGAGACTTGAAACTGTATCTTTTGTCAATTTTGATGGACCATAATTCATTTAATTGATTTGTTGTACTTCCCATGTTTCTTTTATGCAATAAGGACTTGTATGACTTTGTACAAAAAGCATTTTTGACTTGGTAAGTGTTTGTTGACTGTAGTTATGATTGTGCAAAGTCAGGCAATTTGTTCGGTGCGAAGATGTTTGGAAAATTTTGTAATTCCCCACTATTTTGAAATGCTGTAACTCGGTTGTTTGATGTCCGATTTTAAAAATTTAAATAGGAATTTTCATGGTTTAAAGAGATCCATTAAGATCTGTAAACAAAGACACTGTAAAAACAAAATGAGAAATCAGTTTGTGGTACCTACTAAAAATAGAAAGAGAAGCTGTTGCTGAAGCTGAGAATAAAAGATTAGAGGGAGAAGCTGAACAAAAGAAGATTGACGCTGAGAATAAAAGATTAGACAGAGAAGCTGAACAAAAGAAGATTGACGCTGAGAATTTTAAATTGCAAATGCAGGCAGATGAAAGGAAATTTTAAGCTGCTGCTGCTGCTGAGGAGAGAAAACTTCAAGCTGCTGCTGAGGAAAGGAAAGCACACATGGAACATAAGGAAAAACTTTAGCTTTGGAGTTGGAGAAATTGAAGATAATGAATATGAGTGCTCCTCAATCAACTTCGGGTAAGATAAAGGAGAATACTTATAAGGTTAAATTATCTCCTTTCAATCCTCTAAAGGACGACATAACATTCTACCTGGATAGATTTCATTTAACATGCGTAACGCATAAGGTAGAAAAGGAACAATATGTCAGACAACTGATGGGATTACTTTCAGGTGAACCATTAAGTACTGTAATGGCAGTAGAGGAAAATGATAGAACTAATTATGATGTTGTCAGGGCAACACTACTTAAGAGATACCAATTAAAAGAAGAAGATTATCGTCTTCGTTTTAAGACAATGCTACCAGAAACTGGAGTAGAGTTCTCTGATTTTGTTACTAAGATACGTCTTACATTCACACATTCGATTGAGCTGTCTAAAACAGAGAAAACATATGAAGCCCTTATGGACTTAATACTTCGAGATAAAGTTATGTCATCTGTCAATGAGTCTTTCCATGCTTTTATTCATGAGCGTAACCCTAAGGACATAAAAGACATGGAAGAATACTGTTGCCAATATGTAACTGCACATCCCCATGCTACTGTTAGCAATGCTAGGGTTAAAGAAGAATTACCGGTTGCTTCTGCAGTACCATATGGCCCTAACTTTATGAATAAATTCCAAGGTGCTCAACACAACTTCAATAAGAAGAGCAATCGTAATTATAATCAGAATCAGGGTAACCCATCACATAATGGGTCTTCTTCAAAGAACTGGAGATGATCTGATAGTCCTCGTTATTTCGGGTCCTATAATTATGGAAACATGCGGAGAGGTAGTCATAATAGACACTTTCAAGGCTATCCTTCGTGGGGGCATCGAAATCAAACAGGTAAACACTATGATCATTGGGGTAATGACAATAGTGATTATGGAAACTGGGATTTGAACCAGAGCAGTGGTCAAGGTAGATCAAACTGATAATTTCAGAGGGAATAATAATCACGGTAGATCAAACTATGACAATTTCAGATGGAATAATGGTCAAGGTAGATCAAACTATGATAATTTCAGAGGGAATAATAATCACGGTAGATAAACTATGACAATTTCAGATTGAATAATGGTCAAGGTAGATCAAACTATGATAATTTCAGAGGGAATAATAATCCTGGTAGATCTCAATACAAGAAAAAAAATCACATCACCAGGGAAACTCTGCACAACAAGAGTCTCAGAGTGCCAATAGTCAAGTAAACGATAGTAGGAGCTCTAATGCTATTACTGGTTCTGCTTTCGATTTTGGGAGAGCAGCTGAATGCCCCCAATGCTCAACATTGTTCGAGCCTTCTACTGTATCGACCTTAATTTGTGGTCATCCTCTTCCCGCACTTCCTGCTACAGCTGCGCATGACGGGAGAGGATCTCTCATCTTACATAAAGGTCTAGTGAATGATAATCCAGTCTCAGTACTTTTTGATTCTGGATGCACCACTATCGGTGTTAGGCAGTCTCTGATAGATCCTTGCTGTGCCACAGGAAAAGTGGTCAAATGTGTGGCATTTGGTGGCACTTTGGAGAAGTATCCTACTGCTATTATTCACATGGTTACTCCCTTCTTTACGGGAGATGTTCACGCGTGTCTTTTACCTAATGCTATTGCGGATCTTATAATCGGTCGTATTCACGGGGTTAAGGAATGCACCCCGCAACAAATTGCTACCTGAGAAGAACGGAATATCCAAACAGCCAATGCAGTGGTAACAACAGCACAAGCCCTTATTCCACAAACTTCATCTACTGAAGTTAATGAAGTAGATAGCCAAGATGATCACTTGGAGATTTTGCATGACTCGTTTGTGAAAGTACAAGAAAAAGATCCTTCTTTAAAGAAATTCTTTCTTCTCGCTAAAAACGGTGATCCGAATCAGAATACAAATCACAAATCATATATCACTATGAAGAATGGTATACTAGTGCGTATGGTACAACACTCAGATGCAACTATGAATTCTCAAATTCTCGTGCCCAAAAGTATGAGAGCTTTAATTCTTCAACACGCACACGGTTCTCTGTGTGCTGGACACATGGGTTTTTCCTGAACTAAATCGAGAGTTCTGGGTCTTTCTTTTGGCCATTTGTCAATAAAGACATACGAATTTATTGCCGGTCTTGCAAAATATGTCAAGAGGTAAAGTCTAGAGGTCCACGGCATGCTGCGCCTATTCAGGCTGCAGACATTCCTATTCGGCCATTTCAGAAAATGGCCATAGATATCATTGGCCCTTTTAAGACTAAATCGGCCAGGGGACATCAATTTATCCTTACCTATGTGGATATGTGCACACGTTGGCCAGAGGCTATTCCTCTTAAGAGCATGTCCACTGCTGATATCGCAGACGCTCTTTGGCTTATATTTTCTCGTTTAGGTTTTCCTGGGGAAATATTGTCAGACCATGGCACACAATTGATATCAGAGACAATGTCGCCGGTAATGTCTACTCTGCACATTAAAAGATCTCTGAGTAGTATTTATCACCCAATGTCTAATGGGTTAGTTGAGCGTCTTAATAGAACACTCAAGAACTTACTGGGGAAGATAACTGAGGATCATCCTCAGGATTGGGACAGGGTCCTACCCGCGGCTCTCTTTGCCTATAGGGAGGTCCCAACGAACATACAGGATTTTCTCCTTTTGAACTTGTCTTTGGTGCGCGATCGCGTGGTCCTATTTCTTTGCTGCATGATCTTATAACTGCTGATAATATCGGCAATGACACACAATCTTCATATGAGTATGTCATTGCTCTCAGAAAGAAAATTATTGAAAAATGCAAGCTAGCAACTTCATCATCCAAATTTGCTAAGGAAAAGGCAAGGCTATTTGCAAATAAGAAGAGACGCTTACGTCAACTTTGTCCTGGAGACAAAGCGTTTGTTTTACTTCCTTCTAGGGAGAACAGACTGCTTATTTCATGGAAAGGTCCATATGCAATAGTCTCCAAGATTTCCGATGTCGACTATGTTGTCGATATTGATGGAAGGCATAAAACCTTCCATACAAATATGCTTACGGAATATCATGAGCGATCAGACTATTTACAGCCTATTTTCCAGGCGATGGACGATTCTCCAGACCAACAAGGTCATATCTCATCCCTGTCATTTAAACAGGATGAGGAAACTACTTTTTCGGATGTTAATCTACCTCTTCCTATGATTCCACTTACTTCTACGCAATCATGGAGAAACGTTACTGTTTCTTCTAGTTTGTCTTTTGAGGAACAGCGACAAATATCTTCTACGCTACAAGTATTTCAGGATGTCCGTACTGACATTCCTGGACACACACATGTCATTGAACATGACATTATACTTACTGATCATAATCTGATCAGAGTAAGACCATATCTTATTCCTATTCATTTTCAAGCACAAGTCGAGAAAGAATTGGATGAAATGATACAATTGAAAATCATTGAACCATCCACTTCAGCATACTGTTATTGTTCGAAAGAAAGACAATAACATACGCCTTTGCGTAGATTATTGCAAATTAAACCAAGTTACGAAGTTCGATGCTGAACCTATGCCTTTACTAGAAGATCTACTTATTAGACTTTCTAACTCTCGATTCTTTACTAAGCTTGACTTATCAAAAGGCTATTGGCAAGTTCCGTTAACTGAACATGCCAAACCTTTCACTGCTTTCTCAACACCTAGGGATTGGTTCCAGTGGAATTTTATGCCTTTCAGGCTTATGAACGCCCCAGCTACTTGTGATCCTTTGGTGATGTCAAAGATGACCCATTTTTCACTTTCAGGGGGAGCGATAAAATTTCTAAGTCGAAAAATAAAATAAAAATTTAACTATTTTATTTTAAGACCGATTTTGATGTTTTTTTTTAAATTTTGTTTTTTTAATGTACTTTCTAAATTTTTTATTGAATTGTCAATTTAACTAATATGAAAAATCAGTTTGTGGTACCTACTTACAAGTGTGATGTTTGTGGTGCAGCATTTACTGTAAGACATAGCCTAAATATACATAAAATAATACAAGTATGCAGGAGAGAAGCCTTACAAGTGTGATGTTTTTGGTGCAGCATTTACTAACGGCTGTTTGTGCCTTCTATAAAGTCAACTACTTTAGTTGCATGCCCTTTCTCTTGATCTGAAGGCAATAAATCTGTTTACCTGGTGAACACACCATTTAATTTGGTGTGAATTATCAGCTGACTTTGGCTTGAAAAATCATGTAATTTAATCAGTTTCAATGAATTCCTGATAAGCCTAGTGGCGTAGGAGATCATGTCTCTCCACAACTTCCTGTCTCCAGTACAATTTATCAATTCTGCTGTTGACTTCTTTCCATGTCACGATGTCAAAATGTCCAGTATTTGTTCTCCTTGTCTTCCCCTATCTCTTTTTCCTTCAATCTTACCTGTTGTTACGATACATTCTAGCTTTCCTCTTCTCATAACATGCCCCAAAAAAAAGTGGACTGCTTCTTTCTAACTTGTAAAATAAGTGTCCTTTGTGCATTGGCCTCTTTCAGGACATCCACATTTCTCTTTTTGGCTGTTCATGGTATTTTTCTCATTCTTCTGTAAAACCACATCTCTGTTGCCTCTAGTGTCTTCCCTATTCATTTACTAATTGTCCATAACTCACTCCCATATGTCAGGATTGGTTCTATATAAACAATTAAGAACCCTCTCTCTTACTCCCAATGACAAAGAATTGTTGCATAAAATACTCTTCATTTTATAGAATGCTACTTTTGCCTGAGCTATTCTGCTCTTCACTTCTGAGATGCATCTTCCATCCATTATTATTAATGTTTCCAGGTATTTGAATTTTATTGACTTGTTTTAAAATGGTTCCATTTACTTTTGATTGTGCATTCTGGGGAAGCCCTTTTCTTTGAGACGACCATTCAATCAATCAATACCCTTTAGCTCCAAAGGAGCAAGGGCCTTCAACAAACACATGCCACGTCTTCGTGTCCTGTGCCATCCGCTAAAGTTCTTTCCATGTTTTCCTCATCATTTTCACCTCTGTATCCAGTTCTCTTCTCCATGTGTTTGTTGGTCTACCTCTGCTTCTCTTTCCCTGTTGATTCCAGAACAAGGACTGCCTTGTAATGCTATCAACAGGTTTCCTCAATGTGTGTCCTATCCATCGCCAGCATCTTCTTCTCAACTCTTGTTCCACTGGCACTTGTCTGGTTCTTGTCATCAATTCCACATTTGTGACTTTGTCATACCATTTCAGTCCTTCTATTCTATGCAAGCACCCGTTTATAAAAGTCTGTAGCTTTTTGGTTGTTGTTTTTGTTGTTCTCTATTGTCTCAGAGCCATACAATAGGACTGATTTCACATTTGAGCTGAAGATTCCAGGTACTCCAACAGCTGGAAGATGAAACAGATACGGAAGACCACTGGCAACAAGTAAAAAATATATGGAACGAGACATGTGAAAAAGTACTGAGAAAAAGAGAACATCAGCACAAAGCATGGATAACAACAGAAACCATTAGTAAGATAGAAGACAGGAAAAACAAGAAAGCAGATTTAAACAAGCAAAACCAGAAGCTTCAAAGCCAAGGCTCATGAAGTGTACATAGACGCAAACAAGGAAGTAAGAAGAAACATCAAAAGAGGCACATGAAATATATTGATGATTTGGCAAGGGAAGCAGAGGAAGGTGCAGCCAAAGGAAATATGAGGGACCTGTACATTAACACTCATCTCATAATCGAAACCTCTTCTACCCCGTGAAATGAGGTGTAGAGGGGACCCAAGTGCACAAGGCCCATGGGCGGGACATGTAATCGAAGTGACTTGGCAAACAGGTGATTAGCCCATTGTGCCCGAACTTGCCCTCATGTGTACTCATGTTCGCTATAAAACCTCCGAACCATCGAGACGTCATTCCAGCCAAAATGGACAGAGCCTCATATACCCGAAGGTTTCGAGGGATGTCCTTCCTCATCTGCACAAAGGCAGTTATAGAGGAACTCTCATGACCCGTAGGTCTGAGGAAAGGAGCAAAATCTGTGACAGGCACAGCAGTCTTTGGTACTGGGAGGTCCCCCACTCAGAGTGGTGCACCAGACACAGTCAGTAAAGACAGAGGTTGCCTGCGGCGGACCTGTACATTAACACAAAGAAGCTAACAGGGAAATATAAGCAAGAAAATGGCCTCATAAAAGATAAGAATGGAAAATTGCTTAGTAATTTACAAGAACAAATGAAGAGATTGACAGAACATTTTCAGGAACTTCTCTATAGACCATCTCCAACTAATCCCCCAGACATCCAGCCAGCAGAAGAGGAGCTACAAATCAGATGTGAACGACCAAGTAGAGAAGAAATAAAGAAAGCCATAAATCTTCTGAAAGATGAAAAAGCAGCTTGTCCAGATTGCATTCCAGCAGAGGCCATCAAAACAAATATTGATACCTCTACAGAGATATTATACAAACTACTTGGCAAACTCTGGGAGAGAGAGGAAATATCAGCAGAATGGAAGGATGGCTATCTGGTCAAATTGTCTAAGAAGGGAAATTTACAAGAGTGCACAAATTATAGAGGAATAATGTTACTATCAGTGCCAGGAAAAGTATTAAACAGAATCATCCTTGAGAGATTAAAAGAGTCCATAGACAAGCAACTAAGAGATGAACAAGCAGGTTTTCAACAAAATAGATCCTGTACAGACCAGATAGCCACATTGAGAATAATAGTTGAACAAAGTCTGGAATGGAATTCACCGGATTCATGGACTGTGAAAAGGCATTTGACAGTGTAGACAGAGAATCGCTTTGGAAATTGATGAGGCATTATGGAGTTCCCATGAAGATCATTAACTTAATAAAGAAGACCTATAAAGACATGACATGCAGAGTTCTTCATGGAGGACAACTTACAGAACCATTTAGGATTAGAACGGGAGTGAGACAGGGATGCCTTTTGTCTCCATTTCTTGTCTTACTAGCAATAGATTGAGTCATGAAAACATCGACATCACACATCAGAAATGGAATCTGACTGAACAGCTTGATGATCTGGATTTTGCAGATGACTTGGCTCTTCTGTCCCATAACCATAATCAGATGCAAGAGAAAACGAAAATTCTTGATGAGAGGTCACAACAAGTGGGCCTGAAAATACACAGGGAAAAGACAAAGATTATGAGAATAAATGCAAAAAATGATAACAATGGTGAACTTGAAAAAAGACCACTAAAAGATGTAGAATCGTACACATATATTGGAAGTAATATAGACATAGTTGGAGGGACAGACAGTGATATCAAAATTAAAATACAAAAAGCAAGAGGAGCTTTCATTGCATTGAGAAACATAAGGAGAACAACAAAAATCAAGTCCAACACGAAAATAAGAAATAAGAGACGACCATTACTTCTGTCTTTTTGCTGTTAAGGCTAAGGCCTTGTTTTTCACTTTCTATCACTATTTTATCAACCATTTCCTGCAGCTCTTTTTCACTTTTTGCTATTAAGACTATCAATGATAGTATCATCAGTGTATCTTAAGTTGTTTATTTTATGTCTGCCAAATGATATTCCTCATATAAAGCACAAGTACAGATCTGTCTTCACCTCTATGGCTCTTGCTATTAATTTTCTTATAATATATATAGCATTGTTTGTTCCCTTCCTCTCTACAAATCCACACTCTTCTCCTTATAAGTGCTGGACTAAAATAATTTCTACAGACAAAATATTATCATTATGTGGATTTCCATTGTTTATTATAGTATTATTTTGCTTTGTCGCAGCTGTTACAAAATATCATCATCATTAGAGGAAAATATTACGTAGGGTGACACATTTACTAGTTAAATATCTTAAAATTTATAGAGCCCAGACAATTTAAACTTGTTTAATGTTGAGGAGAAATTTGTGGGAGAGGATGGACAAAGACTGGAGACATTCTCCTTCTTCTGCATTCAGTTTGTAGTCATGCTAAATCTGCAGGAATGTCGCCAGGAAGAAGTCCACAGTCTTTACCAAGTCGGCTCGGCAGCCCATAGCTTCTGCTGGAGCTCAGCACCCCTTGGCCAGGTTGCACATCGTGGTTCATCATGGGTTGGGCAGTTCTGGAACAAAGATCTGGGGTCTGGATTCCAGTTCCACGTGGGCATTTCAGTTGTGTGGGATATCCTGAGGCGATAGAGATGTCCAAGTAATCTGCAGTGACCACTTCTCAGGCGGACCTTGTGGTCTGTTGATATCTGTTTAGATGGTGGATTGGGTCGTCTCTGCTGTACATACCCCTTCCTCCTTCCATTGAGTTTTTTGTACTTGTTGTGGATGATGTTTTTGCTTCCCGATAGGGCAATGGGTGGCTGTATTGTTCCATTTTACTGCCACTTCTTGATAGAGCATCATTACCAGCAATTCCACATTGGGAGGGTAACCACTGAAGGTCAATGGTTGATGACCTTTGGATGATGTTAAGCTCAGATCTGATCTCATTCATCATGTTATCATTTCTGGTGTTCTGTATTGATTCCAGTAATGATCTGCAGTCAGTGAAGATTACTATCTTAGCTTGTGGCTGCTGTTCGGATCTGGTAAGGATTTTCAGAGCTTGCAGTAGTGCCATAGGTTCTGCCCTGAAATTGGAGGAGATCTTTCCAGTTGGAAAGGCCTTTCGGATGATCTTTCCATTTAGGAATCTTATAAAAATGCCTCCTCCACCGTTCTTTACTGCCCCCTCAGCGTATCAATCTGTGCATGCGTGTGTCCACTCCTTCGGGTTATGCTTTTCTTCAATCATTTCTTGAGTCAAAGTTTTTAGTTGTTGAGGGGTCTGGTGGTCTTTCTGTTTTATTTCAGGAACTTCTGTGATGATATTGTTTCGTGGCAGTCGTCTGGCTCCTCGTAATCAATTCTTCTTCTTTTCTTCCTTGTTCATCCTGAAAAGGACGTTGGTTGCGTTGTGTCTGTTTAAGCCGGAGCTGCAATGTCTGCGCTTTTTGGCCGACACATCTGACTTCATCACAGCATTTTTGGGGACCGTGTTTACCTTCCCTCTCTGATCCCTACTCTCTCAGCCAGACTGCAGTGATACAGACTGTTTCCAGGACCACCACGTGGAGGTGGAGTATTGGTCTTGGTCAGTTTGGGTTCGCTGACCCTGATGCAAGCAGTCAAGCTATGGGTCGCTGACTGCATTCTCTGTTGCTGCATCTTTGGGTCTCTGTAATCAATTAACATTTCAATCTCAGTAGATCGATTTGGGAGGAGGTCTTCATGGCATTGATGCAGATGTTTGGAGATGTTTAAGAAGCTGGTTCTTTTTAGCCTATTCATTGTCAAACTATGGAGTTTGGCATGCATTGGATGACTTGGCATTCGTAGAAGCTTCTCACTGTGAGTGTATACCTTTTCCTCACGTCTGTCATCAAGAGAGCGGATATTGGTGTGTCTCTCCATTGTCTGGATTGGAGAAGTCTTCATCCCTCCAGCGATTAATCTAAGGCCTGAATTTTGCACTTTCCCTAGATGTTCTGTGTTTGTTTTAGATGCCGTGGCCCAGGCTGACATGCCATATTCAAGTACAGGCCTGACTTTTTTTAAGCATGCTGGTATTTGCCCCCCAACTTGTGCCAGCCAGTTTCTTCAATAATATAGAGCTTTCTTGTTGCTCTCTGTTCTACTGCTTTTATGTGCGGCTTCCAGGCAAGTCTCTTATCCAACTTGACTCCCAGGTATGTTGGGTTTTCCTCGATTGGAAGCTCACTTCCATTTAGTTGCAGTTTGATCGTTTCTTGGCTATTTGACAGAGAGAAGCAGGTTGCTACTGTCTTGGAGAGGTTTATCTGTACTCCCCAGTCTGATGCCCATTTACCAATGGTATTCAGTGCTGCTTGCATCCTGAACTTCGCAGTAGGCAAATGTTCAGCAGCACACCAGGCAGCAAAATCGTCAGCATGACAAGCCCTGGAGATATGCCAACCCTTCTGTCGCGCTGTTCCAGACTTAGATCAAATCCTGTGGACGAGTACCCATTCTGTCGTGCGTAGATAGGTTTTAAAGTTATTTAAGATCCCGCCGGAGTATAGGAGATGGTGATAGTACTTGAGAAGTAAAGTGTAAGAAATAGATTTTCACGAGTGAATAGTTAAGGAAAAGATCTGTCTCTGGGCTGAGTAGTTTCTCTAGTCCAGCCTATCTGTACAACTATAATTTAGTATCAGACAATCTTGCACCCCCTTTATATTGAGAAAAATAAGTTTACTATACACGCACACACACACACACAGCTATGTGACAACAAGACACACAAACGTGAAAAAACTATGGGTAAATTTGGGTATGGGTCGGACCAACACACACAAAATTTGTTCTTAGCGGACTGTGGGTCGTCCTGGAGGTCTGGATCCCTGGCTCTTTGTTTCCCATGCTTGTCGTGGTAGCCGATCTTCTCGCATTCTGCAGACATGGCCAAACCATCTTACTTGGGACTGTTCTATTTGGGTCTGCAGCGGATGGGATTTTAGGCCTTGACGGATCGTCTGGTTGCGGACCATGTCTCTTCTTGTTACTTCAACCACTTTCCTCATACCTCATTTCTGAGGTTTGGATCTGGCTTTTGTGGGTTGTAGTCATTGCCCACGACTCGCATCCATATGTCAAGACTGGGACATAGGTGGAGCGGTATACAGCCATCTTCGTTTTCTTACCAACCTCTTTCTTGCTGAGGAATCCACGATTTATGGCATGAGAAAGTCTCCCAGCCGATGCTTTTCGAGTGGCCAACTCTTCTTTGATGCCTCCCTTTCGGTCTATAATAGCTCCGAGATATTTAAAGTGGTCGACCTGCTCCAGGACCTGTTCTCCCAACTTAATCTGATGTTTTCTTCCTTCTCGTGATATCACCATGGATTTTGTTTTAGAGCTGCTTATGACCATCCCTCTCTTCTCCAGCTCTTCCTTCCAGACTTGCAGGTTCGATTGGAGATGTGCCTCTGATTTAGCAATCAGGGCAACATCATCAGCAAATGCCAGCTCCGAAATATAGATCTGTCTCATCTTCCAGTACCCCACTGAATACTTTCTTGTTCTCTCCTTACATGCCTTGATGACATCGTCCATAAGGAGTATGAAGAGGTAAGGTGATAGGATATCACCTTGTCTTACACCAGTGGTGGTCCTGAACTCTTCTGACTTATGGTTTGCTGTCCTCACATAATTTCTGTAAGACTTGTAGAAGCTCTGTATAGCATGGATCAGAGGTGCTGGAATATTCTTCCTTGCCAAACAGTCCCAAAGTTTGCTCCAGGGGACCCTGTCAAACGCCTTTTCCAGATCTATGAAACAAAGATGGATCTCACTCTTATACTCAAGGGCCTTTTCACTCAGCTGTCTGAGTGTGAAGATTAGGTCTTGAGTACTTCGGTTTGCTCAGAATCCGCACTGGACCTCATCCAATTGTGGCTCAGCTAGGCGTCGGAGTCTCTGCTCTAGGATTCTAGAGTAGATTTTACCAGGGACACTGAGAAGGGATATGCCTCTATGGTTTCCACATTGTCGATTGTCACCCTTTTTAAAATTGGTGTTATGATGGCAATCTCCCAATCCTTTGGTATGGTCTTGTTGCACCATGCTGCCTGTAGGACCTTTAAGAGTAATAGGTCGCCTGATGCTCCCATGTACTTAACCATTTCTGGTGTTATACCATCATGCCCTGCTGCTTTGCCCATCTTGATTTTCTCTAGTGCTGCCCTCAGTTCTTCCATCTTTACGTCATCTTCACCATCATTGGTTTTCTCTTCTGTGCTAGTGGTTATCATTTCTGATGCTTCACCATGCTCACCATCCAGGAGTTCTGAGAAATATTCTTTCCATCTTTCCATTACTTCCTTTGGGGCAGTAAGCAATTTGCCTTGCTTGTCCTTTATAAATTTGAGAGGGCATTGTTTTTCCTTCCTCATGTTCTTTAGGGTCTTATAGAACAATTTCTGGTTTTCCTGTGCATCTTTTTCTAGCTTTTCTCCAAATTCTTCCCAGGACTTCTGTTTTGCTGCTAGCACTTTGTTCTTTGCTTCTGTTCTGAGTGTCACATATTCTCTATATTTTTCCATTTGTCCTGTTGTGTTTTTAGCTCCTAAGTATTGTTTCCATGTCATTTTCTTCTCTCTTATTTTCTCTTTGACTTCCTCTGTCCACCAAGGTGTCCTCTTTCTCTGGTTCCCAAGTCGGACTTCACCGCATGCTTCTGCAGCAGCTGTCTTTGTGATATCTTTGAATTTATTACAGAGGGTTTCCAAGTCGTCAGGTCGTTCTTCTGTGTTGCTCACTGCTGTAGCAATAAGCCCCTGATATCTGGTCTTAATTTCTGGCTCTCTCAGCTTGTAGGTCCTAATGCTCATTTCTCCTGCTCGTTTACTTGGTTTCTTGCGTGATGTTGGGCAGTTCCTAGGCTGAGCAACTCTTTCAGTTGTTCGTTTGATTGTTAGCAGGTAGTGATCACTTCCAATCTCTGGCCCCCTCCAGACTCTTGCATCTCGGACATATCTGAATGAGCTTCTCCGAACAATGGCATAGTCGATCACTGACTTCTCATTCTTGGTTGGTTCACATCTAGTTTATGCATGTATGCGCTTATGGGGGAACTTTGTGTTTGTAATGATCAGATTCTGCTCACTGCAGAATCTAAGGAGTCGCTTTCCATTGTCATTGAGAGTATCTTCTCCATATATTCCGATAACTCCACCCCATCTAGCATGGTCATTTCCAACTCTGGCATTAAAATCTCCGAGCATGATAACTTCATCTAGGCAGTCATCCACTGTCCTTTGAAGCAGCTCGAAGAATTCCTTCTTGACCTCTGCTCTCTCATCCTCATTTGGCCCATACACTATGACCAGGTTGACTATGGTTTCTCCTTCTTTTAGTTTTACAACCATAATGCGCTCCGAGACAAAGTTCCATCCCTTGATACTATCTTTTTGATTTTAGGCCACAATGCAACCCACGACCCCTTTAGCTCTTTCAGATATGGGTACACCACTGTAGAGCAACGTGTTGCCATCGAGATCCATGACTCCTTGTCCTTTTTTCTTCGTTTCCGTTAAAGCCAGGATTTCTAGTTTTGCTTTCCTCATCTCTTCCACCAGCTCCTCTTCCTTCCCATTTATACTTCTTGTGTTCCAAGTTCCATAAGTCGTAGTCCGTATCCGTTCCAGTTCGTCGCCTTTAGAATCAGTCCGGTTTTCTCTCTTGTATTGCTCGTAATCATAGTTTAAGACAAACAGGTGATTGGCCTGTTGTGCCTTTGCATGGTGGAGGGGCTGCCTCCTTACTAATTAGACACTAAACCATATCTTCTGGTGTGAGAAGCGGGTGATAACATTATTTTTTAACTGCACCTCTGGTAACGAAAAATAGCTTTTTATTTTACTAGTTTTAACACTAGAATCACAGTGGCTTATAATGGTAATCTTAACACATTAAATCATGTACAGTAGAACTCCATTTATCCGAACCCCAATTATCCGAACATCCAATTATCCGAACACTTTTTCCAGAAAAAAAAAAAAAAAAATCAGATGCTACAGTCACGTTAGACTAAAATTCTGAATCTTTTGATGCGGCAAACTTCAAATGTGTGCGAACAATTTGTAGAGGATGGGATGGCTAATGGTCGGTCGCTTACGTACAGGAAGTCAGTTAGATCATAAAGTCAGTTAATATCTGGTTTACCAATCCAGTGTACGTGTGCGTTCTAGGTAGAACACTGGCTAAACAGACAGTTCAACTTAAAATAATTGTGTCTGCTACTACAGCAAAATAATTTTGGTGTACAAGTATTTCTCTGTGCGATATGGCATCTTCCAGTAGGCCTAAAGCATATAAAAGGAACCGCAATGTTTTGTCAATTGAAACGAAAACAGAAATTATCAAGAGACTAGGACAAGGTGAAACTGTGTCTTCACTTGCAAGGATTTTCAATGTTGGGAAAGCTACCGTCTCTGACATCAAAAGTAACAAGGATAAAATTATGAGTTTTGCATCGAAATTTGATAGTGAAAATGGGTCGAAGAAACGTAAAACCATGAGAAATGCGAAAGATGTGAAATTGGAAGAGGCTTTGTATATATGGTTTGTGCAAAGAAGAAGCAAAGGGGAACCTATCTCTGGTTCTCTGTTGTGTGAAAAGGCACTTCAGTTCAACAATCAACTTGACGTTCCTCCTGACTTTAAGGCTAGCCAGGGATGGTTAAGAAACTTTAAATCTCGTCATGGCATACGAGAATTGGAGATTCAAGGGGAATCTTTATCTAGCGATGCAACTGCCGCTAAAAATTTTAAAGAAACATTCTTGGCTTTTTTGGAGGAAGAAGGTTATTCACTCGATGATGTGTATAATGCCGATGAGACTGGCTTATACTGGAAATCATTGCCCCAAAAATCACTTGCATCTCAGCGCGAAGCAGCTGCCCCTGGGTTTAAAAAGTGCAAAGAGAGAGTAACAATTTTGGTAGCCGCAAATGCCAGTGGAAGTCATCGTTTACCGGTGCTAATGATCGGCAAAGCCAAAAAACCACGTTGTTTAAAGAATGTGACATGTCTCCCATTGTGCTACAAAGCACAGAAGAGTGCTTGGATGAATAGTGAAATATTTCTTGATTGGTATACAAATCAGTTCATCCCAAATGTGAAGAGGTTGAAAGAACAAGAAAAGAAAACTGGAAAAGTAATTCTTCTACTGGACAATGCACCATCTCATCCAGAGACGGATACATTGAATGCAGTTGATGCAAATTTTAAAGTAATTTTTCTGCCTCCCAATGTAACAGCACTGATTTAACCAATGGATCAGGGTGTAATAGCAAAGCTTAAAAAGATGTACAAGAAGGAAGTCCTGCGTCGTTTATTGTTGGCTGAAGATGAAGAAAGTGTGGTGGCGTTTTCCAAAAAGCTTAATCTCAAAGACTGCTGCTATATGTTAGCTGATGCTTGGACCACCCTGTCACAAGATAATCTCAACAAGGCTTGGAGTAGATTGCTTGGGAAAAAAGGAGGAAATGAAACTAATGCAGTGGACACAAATGATGATTGTATAAATGAAGTTGTGGAACTGTTTCAAGCAATGCCCGGATTTTTCGGACTGTGACAAAGATGATGCACACATGTGGCTAGAAGATGATAATGATTCTGGTTTTCAGTTTTTGAATGACGAAGAAATTTGTCTTTTGTGCAAGAAGAAAACCAAATGCATGTAGTGACCAAAGATGAAGACTTCTCAGAAGTACATGATGTACTTGTAGATTATGAAGAAAAACCAAAACGTCGACCAAGTCCTGAAGAGGCCTTTATAGCACTAGAAACAGCGATGGCTTGGTACGAGCAAGAAGATGACAGCTGTCCTACACAGCTTCTGCTGTTGAAGAGAATGCAGGACTTAGCAGCCAAAAGGAGACTATCCTGTTTGGTGCAAAAGAGGATTCCTCATTATTTTAAATAGTGGGCTACATCTGTGCAAGTACAAGTATACGTAAGTTGTGCCTGGTTTTGAATCGTTTGTAATGTTATTTTGAAAACATTTCTCTTTCTTAACAAAAATAATTAATACAAGTAGTACATGCACTGCAGTGTAATAAAAGATTTTGGTGATACAGTGATCTAATACAGTGTGGGTATTATTATTACAGTACAAGTAAATATGTTTTATAGTGTATTTTCCTTGTGATGGTTAATTATTTTTAGAAATATGTGTACATGTACTCGATACATTATGTAATCCAATTATCCGAACATTTGATTATCCGAACGATGCTCGGTCCCATGGGGTTCGGATAAATGGAGTTCTACTGTACATGCTAATTTCTATTGCCACAGATCAGAAATGAAACAATCCCCACGAAATGCTAATAACACACTTGAACAATGGTTCTAGAATAACGAGCTTAAATTATCCAACATTTTGAGCGACAACTGATCAGTGAGGTTAAGGAACCGTTGTTTATATGTATTAATTTGCTCTCAGATCCCTAATGGTGTTAATTTTGCATGGACGTGCGAACTAAAGAATTGAGAAACTGTGGACCAGATAAAAGTCCTCTGAGCCGGCCACCGTTTTCTCTCGTCGAACGCAGCTTGACCGACTTCAAACACACGCGCCGATAACGGGGTTTCTTGCAAAATCGCTCGCATCTCGAGATGAAATGTTAATCGACTCAGAGATTTCTCTGTATCTGAAGATCAAAGGGGTAAGTGTTTATCTCTCGTGTGTCTGTCTGCTATCTTGATGATTGGCAGACCCGCTCATGTGAGAAACTTAGGTAAACAAATCAGAGCTCGCTGCCTGTTATGCTGGCAGGTCACGGAAGTTGGTAATATGTCTGTTTGTTTAAAACTCAAGAAAAAGAGGCATGCATTAAAAGATGAGTAAAGCAGTCTGTCAAATGTTTGACTTTGCGAACGAATCATAGAACTACAGCGTGGTCATGGAAGACTGTCAGATATACAGTGGCTATATTTCCATTATATGTCACAGTTCGTCCGGGCTTGAATATGTGAAACCCTTTCATATCTCATTTATGGAAATAAAACTACTGTCATCCTAAGCTATCGAATGATTGCTATCCTCCATTGCATCATCCTTCTCCATGCTCCAGTTTCGACTCATAAAATCCGCTCCAACATTCTCTTTTTCTGGTATATATTGTACTTTGAACGAGTACACGCTTATCAGTAGAGCCCAGTGCATAATCTTTGCGTTAAATTCCTTATTGGCTCCTAGAAATGCCAATAGAGCATGATCGGTTTGTACCGTGAATGAAACGCCATATAGATATTCATGGTGTCTCCTGATTCCATTCACGAGTACCAAACATTCTCTCTCCACGGCCGAATAATTTCTTTCTGCTGTATTCAGTTTACAGCTGCCATATGCAACTGGAAATAACAGGTTTGGATTTTTGTCATCTGCCTGAAGCAGTGTTGATCCGATTCCCTGTCCGCTAGCATCTACACGCAAAACGAAAGGTTTCTTAAGGTCAGGTAACCTTAGAATGGGGTATTTGGACAGCTGTTCCTTCAGCGTGACGTAAGCGCTTTCACACTCTGCGGTCCAAACAACCTTATCGGGTTTTCCCTTTCTTGTGAGGTCAATGAGAGCCGTCGTAAGACCATTGACGTTTTTGATGAACTTTTGGTAATACGCGCACAGCAAAAGGAACAAACGAGTGTCTCTCTTTGTTTTAGGCCTCTTTGCTGCACGTATTTTCTCGATGTTTTTGGCAACGGGCCACATACAACCTTGAGAAATAGTATGCCCCAGGAAGTCAAGCTTTTCAAAGCCGATTAAACATTTGCTAGGACGGGTGGTTAAGCCAGCTTCCTTTAGTCTTCTGAGGAGCATAGCGACCGTAGCAATATGCGGTAGTTGATACACAGCTGAACTTCCTTATTGAGTTTCTGTAACAGTACGACGCTTGAGCTATAGGGCGATGTAGACTCACTAATAATCCCCGCTTGACGTTGCTTGTCTATCTCTCCACGTAACGTGTTTGCTTTTGCATACGGGATCGGGTAATATCTGGTTCGCACAGGTGTCTCGTTTGTCAGCTTCATATCGAACTCTATGAGATGTGTTCGACCAGGTATGTCCGTTAAGACTGCCAAGTACTTTTCCAGTAACGCCTTAGTTTCTGTCTGTTGTGCTTCTGAGAGAGTGTCACCGAATTTAACATCATTAAACGATTCTGGTTGTTGCAGTGGGTATTCCATGCAACTCTCGTCATCTTCCCCATCTTCGGTTGCTATAGCGACCGCCAGGATATGTTCGGAAAAGGCACCGGTCTTTTCAAATTTTTCTTTAACAGATTTATATGGTAGACTTTTTCCTTTCCTTTAATAGAGATCTTTTAGTTAGTTCTCGAGATCTTTTTAAGGACGGTAAACGGCCCTTGCCATCCGATACGTAGTTTGTTGGTTCCGGTAGGAAGTAGCAATGGAACTTTCTCTCCTGGTTGCAATTGTCTCTCTTTCACTGCTCTGTTGTATCCGTTAGCGTGCTTCATGCGTGCTAGCTTAAGGTTGGTTGTTGCTAGATCCCATCCTAGTTGTAACCTTTCCTTTAACTCCGATACATACTTGAATGCTGAGATGACTGTCTCATCAGCCTTCTGGTCTGTCAGTGACCATAGTAAGGCTTCTAGCGGGCCCTTAATAGGTCTGCCGAATAAAATTGTAGCTGGTAGTAAACCTGTAGAGGCCTGTGGGACTTCCCTATAGGCGAATAAGGCTGCGGGAATGAAAAGGTCCCAATCTTCAGGTTTCTCTTGTCCCAGCTTACGTAACATCATCGTGAGGCACCCGTTGACATGATCTGCTAACCCACTTCCGGCCGGATTGTAGGGGCTGATATAGATGTGATGGTCCCTCGAGATCTTAAAGATCTCCTCCATTAACAGGCTTCGGTATTGGGATCCGTTATCCGTCAAAACCTGTTGAGGGAATCCCAACACTAGGGCTTCTGCGACATGCTTGAAATCCGTGCATGTTAGTGGTAAAGCTTCGGCCCACAAAGTGCATGTGTCGACTAAGGTCAGGATAAACATGTTCCTTCTTTTTTGTCTTTTCTATGGGTCCTATAATGTCGACTGCAACCTGCTCAAATGGTGTCTCCACTATTGGCATTTCTCCCATTAGAACTAGGTGTGTCCAATGCTTTGGTGCCACACGTTGGCACTTAGCGCAGGATTTCACATATCTGATGGCGTTTTGTTCCATATGTCCGCTAAAGGGAATAAAGTGCCCCATTTCTAAGATTTGGTCTCTGTACTGCGTCGGTACTAGGAGCTGATTATGTTTCTGTTCAGGGTCACCCGTTCTTCGATACAGCACTCCATCCTTAGAAAATATCTCTTCGTTGTGTCTAGGGTCCTTGGCCATGGGCAGTTTTCTAATGCAGGGCTCCAAGGTAGGGTCCTTTGGTTTCGCCTCTTTTAGTTCGATATGTAACATATTAGGTGCAGGCTCCCGTTCCTTTTTGGTTTTCCCTCTTGTAGTTACTGCTGCCACAATAAGCTCTTTCGGTCTCCCTATAAACACATATCTACATCCAAGTATGACTGGGTAGATTGGACCATCCATTATAGCCGCTTTAATAACAGCTCGGACGAAATCCGAGTGTATCTCCACATGTGCGACGGGAAGCGTTATGGGTGCATCTCCTTTCAAAACTCCACATTATTTGACGGTTCCTTCTGTCTCTAGACCATGTTTGACCGAATGCCTCGCGACAATACAATCAAAACTCAAACCTTTATAAAACAGACAATAAGTTAAACTAAGGCGTGGTCACGGAAGACTGTCGGATATATAGTGGCTGTATTTCCATTATACGTCACAATGGCTCAGTTTCCTATCAAGTGCGGTATCGGAGAAAGTCCCGTATCCAGCTGAACATTATCCTTTCAATTTTGTTGTTGAGCATCTTAAAGAGGAGTCATTCTTTCCATACCTTATCAAAGGCTTTTGTCAAGTCTACAAAAACGGCAGTACTTTCTTTTTCTCATAAAGGCATTTTCTTCTTCCTGGGATAGATATACTCACTGGTCTTTGGTGCTGCGGTTTTTCCTGAATGCTGACTGTTGTTATCAAGCAGATGGTTTTTGTCCAGATGCTTCAGTAATCTTGAGTTCACCATTCTTTCCATTACTTTACCCAGACAGCTCAATAGGCTAACTGGTCGGTAGCTGGACTTACTTGTTTTCTCCTTTTGTTTCTTTCTGATGGGAACAATGATTGCTTCTCGCCATCGATCTGGAAATTTTCCAGTACTCCATGATTGACTGAAGATTAGGAGGAGCTTGTGCCTGGTTACAGGTCCAAGGTTCTTGATCATACAATTTGTGATACCATCTTTTCCTGGAGCTTTCATGTTCTTCAGTTTTTGTTATGGCAGCACTTAGTTCTCTCATAGTAAGGGATGACTTCATGCAGGTATCTGGGTTTTGGTGCTTCAGTTTTTCTTTTACTTCCTTATGTACTTCTTGGATACGTGCATGTGAAAGTGATGTGGTGCTTTCTTCCTTGTAGAAATCTGCCAGGGTGTCTGCTGCCATCTTTCCTGTGTGGTATTTTTCATTTTCCTTGATGACAGTCTTACAGTAGCTGTTGTTGTTTCTTCATTTAGTACTCTTGTTCAACTCTTCCTCACTTTAAACCAAATCACTGCGCAAGTCACTCTTTCATCCCCTCATCCATCCACTCACAAGAAGTCCTGTGGCGATGGGCGAGCGACGAAGCGGCAGGCGTGGGTGCGCTGGCAGTCGTAGTCGCAGACATACACACAGGTGGCTCAGGCCATATGGTCGTCTTCCACTGATCGGAGCAGCAGTGGGATTCGGCAACCCCCTGAGCGACTGAGCAGCCCTCTTTAGGAAAGCACTGCTCACCTCCATGGCATGAGGAAGGGGCTAGAAAAGGTGCCCTAAACATTGCCTGCTCCACCATTACCTAACCAGCTTACCGCGGTTGGTTGGTACCCTCTTCAGCGGGCGACACATAAGAAAAATAAAGGACAGATTTATCCCCCTCATTCTAGGCGCATGGAATGTGCGCACTCTACTTGACAAAGACTTTAACGCAAACAGACCCGAGAGGCGAACTGCCCTGATTGGAAGAGAAGAGAATGGTGGTATGGGTTAGAGTGTGACTCACCCATTGTTTATTGTGTAAATGTTCCAGTCACAGTAATATGACAACTGGTTCAGTAAGACCATATGTTTCCATCTAATTATGTGTTGGTACATGAGGGGTTCTGTGGCTTGTACTCAAGTCTTCGGTGCAAAACTTTGTTTTCCATCTGGAGAGGGGGGTGGATGTCACAGAACATTTTCATAAGTATGAATGATGAAAGTGTTTGGTGTTATCTTCGAGCTAAATCCCGTTTCTTTGTCTAGATGGGGGGTAGTGACCTGTTACCCATGCACGTAACACGAGGGGCAGTAAAGTCAGAATGATTTACGATTTTGAGTGGCCGAGATCAAACTGCATTTGAAATGCAGAATGACCATTGGGCTAGAATCAAAGCCGCGCATACGACGTCAAGAGGGCAGCGTGCTGATCTATGATTATAAAAAAGGCCCGTATTTCATAGCTCGGTCTCTATAATGTACATTGCCAGCCACGTACCAGAGACAAGTCGATGCGCCTTCAGTGGGAATTCGAATTTGCAGGTATTGCGGCCCTGTGAGAAGAGCGAAATTTGAGACCAAATTTCCCCACGGCAAGGGTGGCATCTCAGACAAGGTTTGAGATATTGCCAGAGGCGGACGAAGAACGGAAAAATACGTCTTCCCAGGCAGGGAAGACCTTCCTCCAGTGAATAGGAATTGTTGGAAATCCCGAGCGCTGATCTCAGTAAATGTTACGCACGCAAATTGGCATGCTGCCAGCGTCGGTGTAATTATTTCGCTTCGTCCCGGCCATAATAAAGCTGAAGGCCTGAACCCAGAGGGGTGAGCGGGCAGGTAAATCCAGAGTGGTAGCAGCAAAACCAGCTATCTATTCCAGTTTTTCCAGAATACAGTGTTTAAACCTAGTCGTCAAGTTCAGAATTGTGGAGGGAAACAGGGTTAAAATACTCTCTACAGATGTTAGAGCAGAGGACAGCTGCTGAAGTTTAGTCTACAGGTGGTAGACCAGACAGACAGAACTGAGACATAGTTGTGCTGAAGATCATAGCAGAGGACAGCTGCTGAAGTTTAGAGGTGCAGTTAGCTGTGTAGCAGTGTTCAGGAGATTTTCAGGATAGGCTGGGTAGTTAAGAAGTCTGTGCAGTGATTGTGTAGATAATTCGTAGTAGTTCCAGAGGACTGTAAAATTAGCAGTAACATTAGAATTTAGAATAGCTAGTTGAGTGGAGGCTCGACATCTGAGACCCCACTAAGTGCAGTGTGGTGTATTTTGTTTAATCTAAACTTCTTTCCCCATACAGGTTGAAATTGTGGGAGAAGGGTTGGGGTTGATTCATTTTATCTGTGCTTGATTTGTTCCAGGTGTGCACCCACGCACTTTATTTATTTGACATGTATTTGAATTTTGTTTAAAGGTGTAAATAAAAACTGTACATTTATAGTTTGGATCAGTCACTTCATTAACGTGCAGTAGCTATCTGTTGTCTGTATCGTGGTGTATGTGAATCTTGAGATAACCTTATCCCCTTAGGGTAGTTAGAGGTAGTTAAAGCTATAGCCAGCCAAGACGTCCGACGTGGCGAGGGAAGAGTCCATTCTAGGTCCTCACCCTCGGGGCCAATAGTTTCAACTTTTCACATTTCACTGTCATTTTCACCTAAATCTATCTTTTCCAGTCTTTCTTTTCACTGGTGTCTTGTCACTATAGGTAGACAGCCTCTAGTCTTAAATCCACTTCGTGACACTGTATGTCAACATGGTGTGACTTGTGCATGCGTGAGAGAAAGCATGTAATAAATACAAATATGGTGTGACGGAATTATTCTGTGTTTGACAGCCGAGCTGGGCGCGCGAGTCTGTATTTTGAAGCCGAGCTGTAAGCTCGTATTTGTGACTGTATTATTCATATATGGGATTATTGCATTAATGATGTGTTAGGTGCATTATCATACAGGCGACGGTTTTTCCGCCTAAGAATGTTCCAGGAGGAACTATATTTATATCCCTGTTGTAGAGAACGGTATAGGGCATTGCCGTGTCCGCCTTGGGAGCTACCGTGAAGAAAGGTGACGCGTTTCCCTCCTTGGAGCTGGTTTTTGGAATAAATACAGGCAAAGTATTTTGTCCCGCCTGGGAGGAGATTCTGTGAATCCATATGGCGATGTGCATGCCGCCAATCACTAATAAGTGATATACACCTGGATGGTGATTTACATGTGCGAGGAAGGTATACCGCACATATAGGTATTTAGTGTACTGTCTGTGCACATCAGGGAAGCCAGCCCCTAGTTATTTTCGTGAATGTTATTTCCTACAGGCAATGTCAGCCTGGAGGTGAGTCAGTATGCTTGCCAGTATAAGTGATATTCAGGACACGTATGTGAATGTTAAATAAATGTTATGGAACTGTAACCAGTGGCGTTGGTGTTACTGCATACCCCAAGTGTTTGTTGATCATCATCTACACATGCCACCCCCATCATCATATATCTATCTATACAGTGCCCTGACATCTGGGTGCTCATAATATTGTTCCTGACAAGTGGGGGACATCATCATCGTCAATACAGTTTTCTAACACCAGTGATCTTCTGTATCTGCTTCATCATCCAGTTGTTGGAGTAATTAGTATGTGTTGCATACTGTGATTGAAACTGTCTCTTTTTTCTTAGATATTCCACATTATACACAATTTTATGAGTGTCATTTTTGTTTTGATCTGATTCTCCATCTGCTCCTCTGTGTACCTTTACTTCACGTAATCATAATCTATACCTCTTATTTATCTCCTGGTGATATCCATGTTGCCTTATGTATTCTTTTATGTGGAAATATGCTTCCCCCTATAGCCAGTTGATTTGAAGCACAGAAGTTTATTAATAGTTCCTCATTCTTGTTCATCATACTAATCTATGTTTTCCCATGATTTCTTCAAAGCCGGTGTTGTCTGTTCCTATTATTGCTTTTAGGTCCCCCATCAATATTGTGGTTGTTGAGGAGCCAAGCAATAGCTTTCTTCTTTCTGTGGAAAGTCCTGGGCAAGTGAGCAGCACAATCTGGGCTACCTCAATGGATGGGTAAAGTAGTGGCAATTAGGTTTAAGTGTTGAGGTTTAATTATTGTATGTGCTTGGTGAGTCTGGTGTATTTTGTTCTTAGTTGGAAGATCCAACTTCTGGGGGTGGGAGATGTGCCAGATATTGTATAAAGCAAATTATTATAAACCCAGTATAATAAACAGATCTCAAATGCATTTGTATTAAAAATAACACTAATAGTGTTAATTTAATGTATATATTGTACTTCATGCATTAACCTTGAATATTGGTGCAAATTAAATTTTAAAATTAAGTTTTTTATGTTCACAGCTTCATTAAATAATGCTAGATATTAAGCAAAAAAGCATTCATGCACAGTAAAGACTGGTTTCCTAATGTTACTGGCACACTACTGCACAAAGTATAAATAAAATGAAATTTTTCTTTTTCATTTAATACAAGAAGACATATTTTTACTTCTTTTTTGCATTTCTAGATGGTTTTGTGAGCTAGAAGATGATAGGGCACATGGTTTCTTAAGTTGTTGTAAAGGGGTGGGGGACTTCTAGAAAAATTAAGAAAAACTGGTTCAGACAGAGAAACACTTTGTAAATTGATTAAGCTCTATGACTCAGATCACAGACATACAATCATCAAACATGTATAATTCTTCACAACTTCTTTTTAAAAACTTAGATTTAGCCAAGTGAGTTAAACTGACAGACCTCTATAAAATGATTTAATGTGCCATAAGCAATTGCTTATCACAGCAGTGGGTTAATAAGGGTTGCCTAGGCCGGTCCCAAGCCCGGCTGAAAAAGGAGGAGGGCGGCCTGCACGGTGCCCGTAAGGAGGCAGCCCCTCCACCATGCAAAGGCACAACAGGCCAATCACCTGTTTGCTTTAAAACCCGATTAAGCGAAATACAAGAGAGAAAACCGGACTGAATCTAAAGGCGACGAACTGGAACGGACTACGACTTATGGAACTTGGAACACAAGAAGTATAAAAGGGAAAGAAGAGGAGCTGGCGGAAGAGATGAGGAAAGCAAAATTAGAAATCCTGGCTATAACGGACACAAAGAAAAAGGGATAAAGAGTCACAGATCTTGATGGCAACACGCTGCTCTACAGTGGTGTACCTACATCTGAAAGAGCTAAAGGGAGCGTGGGTTGCATTGTGGCCAAAAGCCAAAAAGATAGTATCATGAGATGGAATTTTATCTCGGAGCGCATTATGGTTGTAAAACTAAAAGAAGGGGAAACCATAGTCAACCTGGTCATAGTGTATAAGCCAAATGAAGATGAGAGAGCAGAGGTTAAGGAGAAATTCTTCGAGCTGCTTCAAAGGACAGTGGATGACTGCCTAGATGAAATTATCATGCTCGGAGATTTCAATGCCAGAGTTGGAAATCACCATGCTAGATGGGGTGGAGTCATCGGAAGATATGGAGAAGATTCTCTCAATGACAATGGAAAGCGACTCCTTAGATTCTGCAGTGAGCAGAATCTGATTATTACAAACACAAAGTTACTCCATAAGCGCATACATGCATACACTAGATGTGAACCAACAAAGAATGAGAAGTCAGTGATCGACTATGCCATTGTTAGGAGGAGCTCATTCAAATATGTCAGGGACGCTAGAGTCTGGAGGGGGCCAGAGATTGGAAGTGATCACTACCTGCTTACAATCAAAAGAACAACTGAAAGAGTTGCTCAGCCTAGGAACTGCCCAACATCACGCAAGAAACCAAGTAAACAAACGGGAGAAATGAGATAAGAACTACAAGCTGAGAGAGCCAGAAATTAAGACCAGATATCAGAGGCTTAATGCTACAGTGGTGAGAAGCACAGAAGAACAACCTGATGACTTGGAAACTCTCTGGCTTAAATTCAATGACATTATAAAGACAGCTGCTGCAGAAGCATGTGGTGAAGTACGACTTGGGAACAAAAGAAAGAGGACACCTTGGTGGACAGTGGAAGTCAAAGAGAAAATAAGAGAGAAGAAAATGGCATGGTGTTGCTGTCGTTTTTGACGTTGTCATAAGACGTAAATTTATTTAATACTTTTTGATGATCTAAGTTAGAGAACTGTTTATTAACTCCCTGGATCAGGTTGATTTAGGGTTATCTTCCCTTTGTTATTCATTGTAGTTGACCTTTCTTAAGACGGGGTTAGCTGTTCTCAGATCTGTTCTGTCTACGCATGCGCAAGTTTTCTTGGGCGCGAAACGAATAGACTTCCGTCATTGAGTGATGAGCTGGGTTCTGATCGGACGAGTATGTCCGTACTTCTTCTCTGCATTTTCTGGGGGAAAGATAGTCTTCAGTGTGACTGTGATGTCAGTGATTCTCCCCAGAGTTATTCTGTTCGTCAAGAATGACGACAGTTATTATTAGTGTATTTCTCGGATTCTGTCCAAGGTAAAAAGAACTTAATTATTACGCCTGGATTGCAGAACATTTTGTGTCAAGCTGTGAGTAGCGCTCACAGTTCTTGAGATGCAGAGTCTTTTTTGTGTGCTCGATATAGCCACCTAAGACGATTCGTCTAGGTATATTACAGAAGCCCAGTGAAAAGATATTATTATGGAAACCGCCTGTTGGTGGTATGTTTCGGCATGGATGACCATACCTGCCTATGAAGAATACACTGTTGTTTGAATTATTATAGAGGCCCGATATCACGGCCGATATCTTTGAGCAGAAGAAGAAGTGTCTGGCGAGTGAAGCCAGATGAAGTCTTGACTTTTTATTATACAAGTTCATAGACTTTGATATTGATCAACTGGATCCGCCTTTATCGTGCGGCATATTTGTTGAAAGACTACCTGACGCGTTTAGTCAGGGGCCCTGAGCTACAGTAAGAAAGAATGTATATTGTCAAGCCAGCTTTACTAGCATCTTACACATGAGCTATGCAAGATTTATGATGCTCAATGTTTATAACCATTACCACACATGAAATGTCCATGATTCATGTACAATTGACTGTTTCGTCTGTCAGCGTACTGTTGCAGTAATAAATGTTGGAAAAGTCATGTGTATTATACACGTATATGACTTCTACTTGTGGTGGAGTGAGTTTGATGTGTAGATGAATAAGAACCTATACGACTTCGTGTCCACGATCTGCTGCTTCCTACGCCTACACCTTTACACTCTACTGCATCTCACTACGAGTACTACACTCCTAAGAAACTACATGTATGCTATTATGTATGAGTGTCTGCATTACACCCCTGGGAGTGCCTCACGCTGTTGACCTAGATACACGCAATAATGAACTGTCCAGGTGATCAACGACACGCCCACTCAGCGACACTTCACCACGGTACAAATACCAGATTTCACACGAGCAAACAGACTTTAACATCTTATACTCAAACAATCGGGAAAATCGAAGGTTAAATCTGGTGGGCCAGATTCGTGGATTTCAAAATAACATTGTGGAGTGACAGCTGCGCAGCGAACAGAACTAAGCAGGTCAACGCCTTATACTGCTTCATGGACCACAGCTGCCTGTCAAGTCAATTTACGCTTCAACACTTTGACAGTCGTCAATGGACATACATGTTTACATTCAAGTCAAGTTGTTTACGTTCAAGTCAAGTTATCTACGTTCAAGCTCAGGTTGTGAACATTACAATCTATTGTTTACATGCTAAGTCTACACATATCGACGTTGGATCTTCCGATCTCAACTGATGTCGAGAATGATTTAATGTAGCTACACTTTAAAGACTTCTACCTGTTGGCAAGTTACGGTGACCTTCAACGGTGGATCGTCTGCCATTATTGTTTACAGTGGTACTGCATCTTTGCGGGTGTTTGAGGATTGTGCTTGAGATAAGTGGCCAGTTTATGTGTAAAACTGTGCCTTTATTTATGTTCAAATGAGCCTTCCTCTATACACATCCTTTATATTGTGTATTTATATACTATATGCATTCTTTGTTTTTATGTTCTTTGTTTACATGTTGTGTTAGTGTTTATATTGCGGGTTGGTTGGGTCTGGTGACTGATAAACGCCTTTTTCCCCTTGTGGTGATAGTGATAAAGGCTGTTATTCTTGGATGCTGTATACTGTGTTTTATCAGTGTACGTTGTAAAGATGTACTGGGACTGAATAGTCAACTCGAGCAACCGAGCACAGTGTCAGGCTTATATGTCGCCTTCTCCTGGGATACAATGAGGCCCCGACAAGAATACGGTGTTGACAATGAGTGTTGCGATAAATGTCAATACGCGAATGTGTGACTCTGTGGAGTTGACTAAAGGTTCTAACACTCAATCATGCGTATTTGGAAGTTACTGATGCAGACTACTGTAGACGTTTCAATAGTTTAATCTGACGCACACACTTGACAGAACGGGTACAGTTACAGCAACACAGGTTAACATCAATAGCATAGTGTTGACCCACGGTGTACAATAATAAATTGGCATTCATGTTGAGGACATTCACAATGGAACATCAGTATATAAGCATTCAGAGTTCTATATCATCTGACTGATCATGTCAGTTAATATACAAGGTTCCAACCTGGTTCCTAGACCAAACCTCTTTAGCATAAACGTAACTTGCACTCTAGCGAAGATTCCGTTAAATACAGTAAATCTCTGTGAAGATAATGTTAACCCACTGGTATTGGGTTTTCTTTATAATAGTGATCTCTCAATCATCACCTGATAATAAGGAAGCATTCCCGTTCTCTGCTTGATGATTTGCAATAAGTAGAATTTCAAAATAAATCGAATTCCGCAATGGCTGCTGGTTCCCGGTTAAGCATCGCTCACTATACGGATGTATAGCCAAATCTTCAATCGAAGCTTTGTTCATCAACAATAAATGATTCTACAAGCATCAGCATATTCTGTCTTCATAGTTGCTGCATATAAACATATTTAGTGCTGCTAGACAATATGTCGTCCCGACATATTCATCGTTAAATTCCTATGGGCCACTGCCCAACTGAGCCAAGGAATGAAAAAAGTTCGGTAAACAGTTCTTGACCTTGCCATAGAAAATACAAATAGCAAAAACAGAAACGCTCTTCTCCTCGCGTTATGGAAATGAACACTAGGGAACGTTCATGGATTTAACCATCCCAGAAGAAACTATCTTCGTTCCCATAATCAAAAGAGATCACAAACTTCGGGCAGGTCTACGACACTGACTTCCTCAATAGGCTTTCAATCACCGAAGAACCCCTTAACCTAATCTTCATCCGCCGAAAAACACCACCTGACCCCAAAGTACCAGTACAAGGGAAAATAGTTCCACTTATACATACTAAGATACCAAGATATAAAGACATACTCGTCCTACATAGACAAGAACTACACATAGATTCGGGCCATAGAATATTCTGAAGCAAGAACAATCTATTCCTAACCAAACACAGAATAGATTGCTATAAACCCAGATTCCTACGCCCCAGTTCGATCTTCAGAAAAGATACAAGAGCGATAACTCACAGAATGGAATACCCATCGCCCTAATCTGAGTTCTGTCCCTTTTAGACTGAAAAAAATCGTAGAATACAAAGATAAATATATTTTTATCAGACAAATAAAAACATTCTACATTTGTATGCGTAATCCGTGCGCCACACCAAAAATATGTGCGCAACAGATTAACCACACACACCCCGGAAAAAAATAAAAAATCATTTTTTTTTTTCATCTGAGAGCAACCTAACAACAGGCTCCCAACTGCAAAAATCTAACTGCGCAGATGAGAAATATCTGGAATTATTTTAAGCCAGATTAAGGCAAAGTCCGAAATATAGATCGACTGATGAGAATACATCTCAACATCTCAGAGAAAGGACTTCTCTTAAGCATAAATGTTACCCGGGAGGGGCCACCAACGCATACTACTATACTTGCAATGACACAATGCATATAACAATTTTAAGTTTAAGCATTCTAAGTATATGATTGACAAAAAAAAAATCATCAACGAGTACCAGTGAATATATATCAATGAACGTAGTATCATTACGAATTACAATGTGTATCTATCTTGATATAGAAAAGAAAAATCTGTTGTCGAGTTGGAAGTGTAAAGAAGTCCAAGACTCAACAGTTAAGTGGAATCATGTGGGCATCTAGACAGAATGTCTGCCATCACATATCTGATCCACGGATAGCTCGTACCGAAAAATGAAAAGGTTGAAGAGCAATTGCATATCGAGTAGACCTCGAACTCTTCAAATTCTTACTTTGAATAGCTGTAAGAGCTTTCTGATCGGTTTTCTACTATGAAAATGCGCGCCCTAGAAGGAATCTCTGTAGTTTGAGGATCGACCAAACCATAGCTAATAGCTCACGGTCTAAAACCGAATAATTCCTTTCTGCCGCATTAAGTTTTCTGGAAATATACATACAGGATGCAGAGTTCCAGAGTACTCTTGCATTAGTGCCGCTCCAATCCCAGTGGATGAAGCGTCACTACGAAGAACAAATGTCTTATCTTTAGTAGGTAACACTAAAATAGGTGCAGTAGAAAACATAGTTTTGATCTTATCCAAAGAGGATTGACATTCTTGAGTCCAATGGACTATATCAGGAGACCCTTTTTTTAGCAAGGAAGAAAGAGGTGCCATGATCGAAGAAAGATTCGGAATGAATCTTCCATACAATTGTATGAGACCTAAGAGACTTCATCTTGCTTTTTAGTCTTAGGAATAGAAATGTTAAGTATCTTACTAGTATTATGGTCCTCTGTCTTTAGGAAACCATGACCAACTCGGTGGCCTAGGAACGAAATTTCGCTAAAACCAATATAGGCTTTAGAGGGTTTCGCTGTCAGGTTATACTCGCGTAGATTAGATAGCAATTCATCTAACCCTGAATAGTGATCTTCCCAAGTATCGCTGAAAAGACAGATGTCGTCTAGATATGCAATGACATCTGACCGATAAGATAGGATTCGGCGCATCATGCGTACGAATGTAGCTGGTGCGTTCATAAGACCGAAAGGCATAAAATTCCATTGGAACAAACCTCTAGGTGTTGAAAAAGCCGTGAGAGGTTTGGCGCGTTCAGATAGAGGAACTTGCCAATATCCTTTAGACAAATCAAGTTTAGTGAAAAAATGAGATTTGGAGAGTCGAGTAAGTAGCTCTTCCAGTAAAGGCATAGGTTCGGCATCGAACTTCGTTACTTGATTCAATTTCGATAGTCAACGCAAAGACGTATGTTATTGTCTTTTTTACGCACAATAACCATCGGCGAAGAATATGCAGAGGTGGATGGTTCGATTATTTTCAAATCTATCATCTCATCCAACTCTTTCTCGACCTGTGCTTGAAAATGTATAGTTATAGGATAAGGTCTAACTTTAATAGGAGTATGGTCCGTTAGAACAATGTCATGCTCAATGACATGAGTTTGTCCAGGGATGTCAGTGAGGACATCCTGAAATGTTTGTAACATAGACGAAACTTGTCGCCGTTCTCCTAGAGACAAATCAGGAGAACCAGTAACGTCTTTCCATGATTCACTAGAATGAAGTGGGATCATTGGAAGCGGAAGATTTAACATCTGAAAAACTTGTTTCCTCATCCTGTATCACCGACAGTAGATGAGTAAAATGACCATGTTGTACTGGTGAATCGTTCCGTTGCTTGGAAAATGGGTTGCAAATAATCCGGACGTTCATGGAATTCAGTAAGCATATTGATGTGGAAGGTTTTATGCTTCCCATCAATATCGACAATATAGTCGACATCGGAAATTTTCGATATTATATCGTACGGACCTTTCCAAGAAATAAGTAATCTGTGTTCCCTACAAGGTAGTAATACAAATGCTTTGTCACCAGGACAAAGTTGTCGTAAGCATCTCTTCTTATTGGCAAATTGCCTTGCCTTCTGTTTCGCAAATTCAGAAGAAGAAGTTGCTAATTTGCATGCTTCGATAATCTTTTGTCTCAACGCGATGACATATTCGTAGGATGACTTTGTGTCATCGTCAATATTGTCAGATGTTATGAGATCGTGAAGCAACGACATAGGGCCACGCGGACGCGCGCCAAAGACGAGTTCAAAGGGAGAAAATCCTGTATGTTCATTGGGTACCTCACTGTAAGCGAAGAGGGCCGCAGGTAAAACTCTGTCCCAGTCTTGAGGATGATCCTCAGTTATCTTCCCTAGTAAGTTTTTAAGTGTTCTATTAAGGCGTTCGACCATACCATTAGACATTGGATGGTAGATACTACTTAAAGATCTATCTATCTGCAGAGTAGACATTACTTGAGACATGGTATCTGATATTAGTTGGGTGCCATGGTCTGACAATAACTCTCCGGGGAACCCCAGACGAGAAAATATAAGCCAAAGAGCATCTGCAATATCAGCAGTAGTAATGCTCTTCAGAGGAATAGCCTCTGGCCAACGTGTGCACATACAACACACGTCAAGATAAACTGATGTCCTCTGGCAGACTTGATCTTAAATGGACCAATAATGTCTATGGCCATTTTTTGAAACGGCCGAATAGGAATGTCCGCCGCCTGAATGGGTGCAGCATGCCGTGGACCTTTGGATTTAACTTCCTGACATACTTTACAAGATCGACAATAAATCCGTATGTCCTTGTTTACCAATGGCCAAAAGAAAGCCGCAAGGACTCTTGACTTAGTACGGGAAAAACCCATGTGTCCAGCACACTGAGAGTCGTGAGCGTGCTGCAAAATTTTAACTCTCAAATTCTTGGGAACCAGGATTTGAGAATGACTTGACGTAATGGAGTCTTGAACCATACGTACAAGTACGCCATTCTTCTTTGTAATCCACGATTTACGACTTGTGTCTTTATTCGGATCACCTTTAGTTGCAAGAATGAAGAATTTCTTCAGAGTGGGATCCTCTTCTTGCTGTTTTATAAACGAGTCACGAGAAATTACCAAGGGATTATCTTGGTTATGCACTTCATTATCTTCAGTAGATGAAGTTTGAGGCATATTAAGAGCCTGAGCTCTAGTGACTACAGCGTTAGCAATCTGCATGTTTTGCCTTTCCCACGTGGAAATTTGTTGCGGAGTGCATTCCTTGACTCCATGAATGCGACCGATGATGAGGTCAGCGATCGGATTCGGAAGAAGACATGCGTGTACATCTCCTGTAAAGAAAGGAGTAGCAATCCTAAGGATAGCAGTAGAGTATTTCTCTAATGTGCCGCCAAATGTTACACATTTGACTACTTGTCCAGTGGCACGGGAAGGATCTACGAGTGACTGCCTAACACCAATTGTGGTGCATCCAGAATCAAATAGCACAGAGACTGGATTGTTATTCACTACACCCTTATGTAAGACAAGAGAACCTCTTCCATCGTACTTACGTCGGCTTCGTCTTCATTTCCCCCCGGTCTTAGGATGGCCACAACATAAAGTTTGACAACCTGACTTATGTTTGCAAAAAATGTTTTGCATTGGGTGCTACCTGAGATTGCTCTCCCAAAGATCAAAAGCGAAAAGCCATCTTATTAGCATCCAATATTATCTTTAGTCTGCTTATAGGCATCATTGTGACTCTTGCTGTGCAGAGTTTGCCTGATAATGTGGATTTTATGCCTTTTGTATTGGGAACTTACCTCCGAATATTATTGTCTCTGTAATCATTATTATTTCTTCCGCTATTGTAACCCCCTAATAGGGGTTTTGATGGTCCATATTTCCTTCAAAGGTTACCGTTTATCATATTTCATTAAATAATTAGTAATCCTCTATAATTATGGGTCCCTTGTTGTCCTCCCCATGATGGATTGACTTGGATAGTTTTTCCCATATTGACTTCCTCAGCGGAAATGCCTATAATTA
>JAMPIV010012429.1:0-75000 GCA_024509875.1 Oreohelix idahoensis
AATTTATATTTTAATTTTCTAATTATAAATCTTTTCTTATTATGACATATTACAAAACAAACCAACCATACATACATACATACAAACATACATACATACATACATACATACATACATACATACATACATACCTACTTACATACATACATACATACATACATACATACATACATACATACATACATACATACATACATACATACATACATACATACATACATACATACATACATACATACATACATACATACATACATACATACATACATACATCCATACATACATACATACATACATACATTCATACATACATACATACATACATACATACATACCTACATACATACATACATACATACATACATACATACTTCCATACATACATACATACATACATACATACATACATACATACATACATACATACATACATACATACATACATACATACATACATACATACATACATACATACATACATACATACATACATACATACATACATACATACATACATACATACATTCAATACATACATACATACATACATACATACATACATACATACATACATACATATTTCTTGGAAAAACATTAAGAGGCAGACTGCGTAATGACCTAAATTTTAAATTCCATTCATGTCTTTTTCTACATTACGTTACCAAAACGAACGAACAGATGGACAAAAGGATAGCGAGAAGGGAGAGGCAGAAAGCCGAACATTAAACACGCGTCGCGCGATACACAATTACTACTATCACGCGTGTAAGTCTACAAGCACTAACTTTTTCAGACGGACAGTGATAAAATACACTACCCTTTCCCAGAGTTAGGTTTATAAATCATAAAAAAACTCTTATTAGAAAAGATAACATTAGATGGGTTTACGGTTGAGAACATAACAGTACCCAGACAGAACATCTTCGAAACAGGAGGTAAAAGAAATTGCATATTTTGAACGCAGCCACGTAGCTCCTTTAAATTTGTATTTTTGGGTTCCTTAGGGCTTGCTGACAAATAATATGTAAAACGTTACGCAAATAGTCCAGGAATTAATAAATTATACCCAAAATAAAATATTGGGGGTGCCTGACAGCATAAAATCATTTCTGCTCATAAGATTTTTTTTTTTAACGTGTTTGAAAAAAATTTACGTTACAGAAATAGCCTACCATGTAAACTCCAAATTGATTGGAGCGCAACAAATGAAAGCCTAACCACGATTGGTCGGGCTATAAATACTATCTTGGTTGTTAGGGGAAACGGGGAAAGGTAACATTTTTTCAAACACTTGTCGAAACGGGGCTCATTGGTCAGACTCGCTGATATACACACTTGGGAGCGTTAGTTCGAAACCACTTGTTTAAAATAGCTTGATAAAGCATCAGTGCGTTGAAGCCAGCATATATTTTGCTCAATAAAAGCCTGGAACATAGGCAGATGGAAATTTGTGCCAGTTTGTGCCAGAATTCATTGCTAATCAACGTATCTGTGTTATTCGTATGAATTGTGGGACAGTGGTCTTGATGGTACTGAGCAGCACCTAGTCAGAGCTTTGCTGAATCCTGAGTCGGACAGCATACTCCTTGGTCTTTTTAGCTATCAGTGAGGTGTCTCCTGAACCCAGAGGAGAATTCGAGCAGAGGAGTCCTTTCCTGCCGCCATCACGCCAGATAAGCGAATTGGCCAGCTGAGCTCAACATTATGTCCCCTCATCTTGAACTGACTTTTTAAAATTAACATTAAGAGGGGAATTTACTTGTCTTAAAATCAGGAACTGTGAACATCTCCAATACTGGTCCCTAAAGACAAACTATTGAAGTCATGATGACAAATACCAACAGAGCTTGAACAAAATAAAACCAGTATTACCTCATTTTACTACTACACAACTGACACACATAGAACATTTGTAATAATATATGTCACTACAATATTCATATTAAATACATTCTGTACATAACTTGTAATTTAAATTGATTGTGATTCCTGGTTCCCTTGTAGTTGAATCAGGACACATATTCATTCATGCCAGTAATGAATACATATTGTTATTCGAAAGTTTATCAGTGACTCTTTTAAGATATCTTTGTAGAGTGTTATATGTATGTGAGTGTCACAGTGTTGTCAAGAGTAGTGGATTAAATTAAATTGTTTATCTGTCTGTTGTTGTGACTTACACTTCACCATACTCATACCCTAGACACATAACGTAGCATCACACTATTCCAGAATAATTCTGACTGAGATATATAGATATGTGGTAGCAAGTAAGGTTATCTATAATACACTACTCTTAATAGATATAGATACCTTCACAGCTGATCTCAGTCAGTACACTAAGTTCCCTATAAGTATTTATAACATCCCACTTCACCACATATATTGGGGTCTCGCTCTTGGGATTTTGAATCTTTAACTATTAAAAATATTGGGGGTAATTCACTTCAGGGAATATAAGAATTAAAAGGTATCCTTGGGTGGAATTAAATAAGGTTGAGCTCACGGTGCCTGTGTTGTCCATTAGATATATAGTTAGAAATTGAATTGTTGGGTAGACATTATAAAAATTTACCTGATAGACAATGGCGGACCTGGCCAAATTTCGATCTGCTGCGGTTCAGACTGCAAAAGAGTTAGGATTAGATGGGCAAGTTATGGTTGCCTATGTCACAACGGAATGTGACAAATTTATTGAACGCGAAGAAAGAAGATTAGAAAAAGAAGCCGAAAGAAGGTTAGAGGCTGAAAGGGAAATTAAGAAGTTACAATTTGAAGCTGAGGCTGAGACTAAGAGGTTGCAGATTGAGGCTGACAAAGAGGCTAAAGCATTGGAAGCCGAGGAAAGAAGACAAGCTGCAGAAAGGGAAGAGAAGAAATTAGCTGCAGAAAGAGAAGAGAAGAAATTAGCTGCAGAAAGAGAAGAGAAGAAATTAGCTGCAGAAAGAGAAGAGAAGAAATTAGCTGCAGAAAGAGAAGAGAAGAGATTAGCTGCAGAGAGGGAAGCAGAAAAGGAGGAGAAGAGATTACAAAGGGAACATGAGTTACGACTAAGGGAGTTTGAGTTTCAAGGCCATGCTCCTGAAAATGGTGCCAGTCCCTTTGCCTCTGATGCTACGGTTACTCAGGGAGCCTCAACCTCAGCTATGAACTTTCATTTAGATCATTTTGTTGAGAAAGACGATGATATTGAGAGCTATATAAATAGGTATGAACTATTAGCCACCACGTATGGGTTAGAGAGAGAAAGGTGGAGCTTAAAGTTATCTCAGGGACTTCGTGGGGCAGCTTATGAAGTTTTTGCAAAAATGAGCAGAGGTGATCAGGAAAATTATGACATGCTAAAGCAGGCTCTTTTGTTAAGGTATGAAAAGAATGCAGAGTTTTACAGGAAAAAATTTAGGAATGCTAAACTACTGTCAGGTGAAACCTATCACCAGTTCTCTGCACGAATCGAGACATACTTGGAGAAATGGACTTCTCTGGGGAAAACCCAAGATCTTAAGGAAATGGTCCTTATAGAGCAACTAAGAGAGTCCATGGCTCCAGACCTGAGAAAGTTTCTCATGGAACAAGGTGCAGAGAGGCTGGGTGAGTTGCTAAATGTTGCTGAAAGGTATCAAGCAGCTCAAGCAGAGGTAACAGGTAATAAAAAGAAACAGGTGGATAACTTCAGGGCACCACAGAACTTTAATAAATTTGATCCTAGGGATCAAAATAAAGGTAAGCACCAATTTGATAGGCCACGGTATGACAATAAAAATAAATTCCCACAATTCGATGAAAGGAAATATGATGAAAGAAAATCTTTCAACCAAGGAAAAAGGTGGTGTAAGAATTGTCAGATGGACAATCATGACACTGACCGTTGCAGAAGGAAACCTGTGTATATGGCAACCCTTCAGGTCAGGTCGACCTCAAGACAGGAGGAGGATATTATGTTGGATACCACTCCAGAAGAGATGAGGAAGGCACAGGCTGGGGATAAAACACTCAAGCCTTGTTTCAGAAAATTGTCAACTTGTCATACAACTCCAGGCAAGGGAGATTTTTACATGAAAAACAAGTTGATGTATAGGAAGACTGGAGCTAGATCCAATGGTCACGGACAGCTGGTTCTTCCAAAAAGATATAGGACAGAATTAATAAGGAGCCTACATGTGAAACCAGATGGGGACCATGAGAAAATAGGTACCATCATTCAAAAGGTGGCTCACAATTATTATTGGCCCAAAGCAAGATGGGACATTGAGAATTTTGTAGAAAGGTGTAGCATAGCACATGAGGGAACACCCACAAGTGGGAACATGGATCAGGACCTGGACACGCCCCGGGGCAAAATTAGGCCTGATAATAAAAAGAAATATAGATTTGATAAAGTGGACCAAATGGAATGGGAAGCCCCTTTTCACGGACAAGCTTCACTTAACTGTTTTACAATGGCCACTATGCGGAGAGTGCAAAAAGGATGTCTTACCCCAGGATAAGCCGACAATCCCTCAATCGGACTTAAACAAACTGGAGGAAGAAGATGTAGAGAGGAAATCTCTCATCAAGAATTTTAAGTGGGGAGAAAGCCCCAAAAGAAAAATTGGTAGCGGTCGTTTTGTGAATGATAATTCTGGGAGGAAAAATCATCACTATAAAGCTTCAAGTGGAAGAGACCATACCGGTGCATGGACAAATAGGTCCACACAATTAAAGGTCCATATGTAGCTTTGTTAAGAACGTGGACTGATGAAAAGGCAGAGGAAAAACATTACATCTTCATACCAATATGTGAATGAGCTGACCACTCGGTTAAAAAACTGGCTGGAAACTTGCCAATGAAAATTTGAAACAAGCCAGGAAGAAACATGCTGCCTATTATAACAGGAAGGCGAAAGACAGAAATTTGGCTGTGGGAGAGAAAGTACTGCTTCTTTTGCCTGGGAGTCAGAATAAGTTACAAATTGGATGGCAGGGTCCATATACAGTTCTAGAGAAGGTGTCTAGAACAAATTATAAGATAGATAAGAAGGGGAAAGAAAAAATCTATCATGTGAATCTCCTGAAGAAATATTTGGAAAGAGAACATCAGGAAGAGACACACTTGTTGACCTTGTCCATCGCCATGGAGATGAAAAAGGAACCACTTTCATCATTTGAATATCCATTACACCCCTGTGAGACAGCAGCACAGGTGAAAATCAGTACACATTTAACGAAAAAGCCGAAAGAGAGAGTGCAACAGGTTCTAAATAATCATGCAGAGGTGTTAACAGACCGACCAGGGCATACAAACCTATTGGAATATGATATGAAACTCATAGACTCCACACCTGTCTGTATGAAACCATATTCGATTCCGTTTGCTAAGGAAAAAGCTTTGAAGGAAGAGATAGACTATCTGTTGAAGGAAGGAATTATTTCGCACAGTGAGTCTTCGTATAGTTCCGGTGTTGTACTCTTAAGGAAGCCCTCTGGAGAACATAGACTCTGTATAGATTACAGGAGACTGAATGCTATTACAGAAGGACAGGTGGATCCATTGCCGGATACAAATCAGCTGTTTGCCAGGCTAAATAAAGCTAAATATTTCTCAAAAGTGGATCTGAGTAAAGGATACTATCAGATTCCAGTAAAGCCTGAGGTTAGACCATACCTAGCTTTTAGTACCTCAGAAGGACACTATGAGTTTAATAGATTGCCATTTGGATTGAAGAATGCGCCTAGTGTCTTCTCTAGAATGATGAGAAAATTATTGGATCCTCTGAACATGCTGTTTGATCGACTTAGGGAGGCAAATTTAACAGCCCGACCAACCAAATGTTGCGTTGGATGTAAAGAATTGGAATTTTTGGGACACACAGTTTATCAGGGAAACATGACCCCTGACCCAAAGAACTTAGAGAAACTACAGAAAGCCCCGAGACCACAAACCAAGAAGGACGTGAGATCCTTTGTCTCATTATGTGGTTTCTACCAGAAGTATATCAAAAACTTTAATTCCATATGTGCACCTTTAACGGAATTGACACGTAAAGGACTTCCAGATCGCATTACATGGACACCACAATGTGAAATGACTTACCAAGAATTGAAGGAAAAGCTCACAAGTAAACCCATTTTGAAATTACCTGACTTAAGTCAAGAATTCATAGTAAGGACGGATGCAAGTAATATTGGGTTAGGTGCAACTCTACTACAGAAATCAGATGCATTGGATGGGGAATTAAGCCCAGTGGCATATGCTAGCAGAAAGTTGAATAAAGCTGAAATCAACTACTCAACTAGCGAAAAAGAATGTCTTGCAGTAATATGGGCAATAAAGAAATTCAATATTTATCTATATGGGAAGGCATTTAAGTTGCAAACTGACCACAAACCTTTATCGTTTTTAGCACAGGCTAAGCATGAGAACTCTAGGTTACTCCGATGGTCTTTGCTTCTGGCTCCATACAATTTTAGCATTGAATATATATCTGGAAAAACCAATCTGGGAGCGGATTTTTTAAGCCGCCATCCGTGTGATGAGAATCACCGTAAACCCCAGAAATAATAATAAATTTCTATATGTGTATATAGAATAAAGGACTGACATATAATGTCTGTTTTAAGAGGGGAGGTGTCATGAAATATTCTAATCCACATATATAAATTATTAGGTAAATATGAAGCCTAACAAATAAAATTAATAAAGAGAAGAGCAATGGTAAAATGACAGTGCTGTCACAAGGAATGTACTCGAAATCCCCCTTGTTTTCTGCTTCGTCTGCAAATTGTAACGCTTTCACGTTGATAGTAAAAGCTTACTGTATTATACCCGCTTTCTTCAATGAAACGTGTGCTGTATTTCTTGGAAAAACATTAAGAGGCAGACTGCGTAATGACCTAAATTTTAAATTCCATTCATGTCTTTTTCTACATTACGTTACCAAAACGAACGAACAGATGGACAAAAGGATAGCGAGAAGGGAGAGGCAGAAAGCCGAACATTAAACACGCGTCGCGCGATACACAATTACTACTATCACGCGTGTAAGTCTACAAGCACTAACTTTTTCAGACGGACAGTGATAAAATACACTACCCTTTCCCAGAGTTAGGTTTATAAATCATAAAAAACTCTTATTAGAAAAGATAACATTAGATGGGTTTACGGTTGAGAACATAACAGTACCCAGACAGAACATCTTCGAAACAGGAGGTAAAAGAAATTGCATATTTTGAACGCAGCCACGTAGCTCCTTTAAATTTGTATTTTTGGGTTCCTTAGGGCTTGCTGACAAATAATATGTAAAACGTTACGCAAATAGTCCAGGAATTAATAAATTATACCCAAAATAAAATATTGGGGGTGCCTGACAGCATAAAATCATTTCTGCTCATAAGATTTTTTTTTAACGTGTTTGAAAAAAATTTACGTTACAGAAATAGCCTACCATGTAAACTCCAAATTGATTGGAGCGCAACAAATGAAAGCCTAACCACGATTGGTCGGGCTATAAATACTATCTTGGTTGTTAGGGGAAACGGGGAAAGGTAACATTTTTTCAAACACTTGTCGAAACGGGGCTCATTGGTCAGACTCGCTGATATACACACTTGGGAGCGTTAGTTCGAAACCACTTGTTTAAAATAGCTTGATAAAGCATCAGTGCGTTGAAGCCAGCATATATTTTGCTCAATAAAAGCCTGGAACATAGGCAGATGGAAATTTGTGCCAGTTTGTGCCAGAATTCATTGCTAATCAACGTATCTGTGTTATTCGTATGAATTGTGGGACAGTGGTCTTGATGGTACTGAGCAGCACCTAGTCAGAGCTTTGCTGAATCCTGAGTCGGACAGCATACTCCTTGGTCTTTTTAGCTATCAGTGAGGTGTCTCCTGAACCCAGAGGAGAATTCGAGCAGAGGAGTCCTTTCCTGCCGCCATCACGCCAGATAAGCGAATTGGCCAGCTGAGCTCAACATTATGTCCCCTCATCTTGAACTGACTTTTTAAAATTAACATTAAGAGGGGAATTTACTTGTCTTAAAATCAGGAACTGTGAACATCTCCAATACTGGTCCCTAAAGACAAACTATTGAAGTCATGATGACAAATACCAACAGAGCTTGAACAAAATAAAACCAGTATTACCTCATTTTACTACTACACAACTGACACACATAGAACATTTGTAATAATATATGTCACTACAATATTCATATTAAATACATTCTGTACATAACTTGTAATTTAAATTGATTGTGATTCCTGGTTCCCTTGTAGTTGAATCAGGACACATATTCATTCATGCCAGTAATGAATACATATTGTTATTCGAAAGTTTATCAGTGACTCTTTTAAGATATCTTTGTAGAGTGTTATATGTATGTGAGTGTCACAGTGTTGTCAAGAGTAGTGGATTAAATTAAATTGTTTATCTGTCTGTTGTTGTGACTTACACTTCATCATACACATACCCTAGACACATAACGTAGCATCACACTATTCCAGAATAATTCTGACTGAGATATAGAGATATGTGGTAGCAAGTAAGGTTATCTATAATACACTACTCTTAATAGATATAGATACCTTCACAGCTGATCTCAGTCAGTACACTAAGTTCCCTATAAGTATTTATAACATCCCACTTCACCACACATACATACATACATACATACATACATACATACATACATACATACATACATACATACATACATACATACATACATACATACATACATACATACATACATACATACATACATACATACATACATACATACATACATACATACATACATACATACATACATTGTTTTTCTAGGACGACCCCTTCTCTTTCGGTCAGAAAAAGTACCGTCCAATTGGTACCTGGTGCTCGCATTGTGAACTGCCGTCTTGCTACAGCGAATTTGAACAGAAATATCACGTTCTGTGTACCCTTCTACACGTAAAGTCACTATTTGAACTCTTTGAATGGCTGAAAATGTTGGGTTGTTGCCCATTTTCTTGCGAACATAAAATCCAGAGATAATACCCTTGAAGCAACCAAAAGACACTAAATACAGCAACAGTCTGTGTTTTTACATTTTATATTGTTAGGATGATGCAATAGACTGCAATGATTGCTTTTAGTGTGCCCTAAAATAGCGGATGATGCAACAATCTGTAGTACAATGAAAATATCCATTTTTTACTAGGTGGTCTTAAACTTTTGGCCATGACTGTATATACAACATACATACAATATATATTTTGCAACATGTAGACAACATTTATACAAAGGCCAAGGCTTTTTAATATAGTTGTAATCAATAAATTTAATGATCTCTTTTAAAAGAATACGAAAATGTCAATCTAAATCTCTAGTTTCAGACGGTTTGTAGCTCTTTGCTTCTTCGGTGGTGGTTGTTTATAGACATCGTCCGGGTGATTGTATATGGAATATTGGGCGGGGGTGATGACACATGGTTTTGTTGGGTTGTAACGGGGCACAGGCAAAAACTCGATAAAATCCTGTACTCTTGAGCTAAAGAGGAAAATATAAAAATTGATATGTTCGATCAAGTTGGTCAGGGGTGATAAGTAGGTAGGTAAGTTGTAGTTAATTACAGGCGTTAGCTGTTCGGTGGGGGGTTTTAATGGAGATTGCGAGGGTTATTAACTTTGGCTGGCGGGGTGATGACTCACGGGTGTGGTTTGGGGTGTAGCTGGCAGCCGGGGTGTGGTGTAGTGTTGGTTTTGTTTTTGTCTGGTGTTTTGTGTGTAGGTATTGATGAGAATATAGGGGTGAGAGAAAAAAAAACATGTAAGAGAGTACAAAGGAACACGAAGTGAGACAATTTTTTTTATTTCTTTATATATTTTTATTTATATAATAAGGGGGGTGTGATTGTCTATGGAATATTGGTTGATAACAACTGAAAATATAAAAAAATTGATAAATTATATAGAGGAAGATGGTTAATGAGCGTGGTGTGGTGTGGGTGATTGTGGTTTTGTCTGGTGTTAGGTATTGATGAGAATATAGGGGGGAGAGAAAAAAAAACATGGAAGAGAGAATACAAATGAACACGAAGTGAGACAATTTTTTTAATTTATATATTTTTATTTATATAATAAGGGGGGTGTAGAGGTGGTCAGCCGGCGAGGTTAGTCTGGTTGACATTGTTAAAATAAAAAAAGAATAAAAACATGGTTTATATAAGGAAAAATGACGTCAAAAAACCGATAAAATGTGGGAGAAAAGGCTAATTATTGTCGTTAGTTGGTCGGTGGGGTTTTTAATGGAGAGTGTATTGATGCTGACTGGAGGGGGTGATGACTCATGGTTATATTGGCGCGGGAGTAGGACAATGTATAAGAACGAACATTTAGATATATACGACATCTAAAGCAAACAGAGGCGTAATAAGTGTTTATATGTAAATTTTTATTATCACGGCGGAGGTTTCGACCAGTTTTTTGGGGAGGAATGGGTTTATATAAGGAAATATGACATGATAAAACCAATAAAATGGAGGAGGAAAGGATAATTATTGTCGTTAGCTGTTCGGTGGAGTTTTAATGGAGAGTGTATTGAGGCTGACTGGTGGGGGTGATGACTCATGGGTGTATTGGCGCGGTAGTAAGACAATGTATAAGTACGCACATACAGATATATACAACATCAAAGCAAACAGAGGCGTAATAAGTGTTTATATATAAATTTTTATTATCACTGAGGGAATCTAAGAAAAAACATTATACGAACAGGTCACATAATGGAAGAGAGCTAGTTTAAGATGGAAAGAGGTGAAGCTGTGACACAAGATTGTTCCTCAGATCGGGAAATCCCACAAGAGCTGACGTATTTTTTTAGTTCTTAATACAATGACTAACTGTTTTTACCACTAGTTATGAAACCGGATCGATGGTCGGCGCAAACTTCGCGAGGAAACCATTGATCGTACACTTTATCTAAGAAAAACATTATACGAACAGGACACATAATGGAAGAGAGCTATTTTTAGATGGAAAGAGGTGAAGGGGTTACGTTGTCGGAGTCAACTGTTCTTTTTATGTAAAAATATGACAGGGAATTTCTGTGTTGGGTGTATGTATAGACAGACGCACCATGCGTTTTAAATCCCACATTTTTCTCACCCTGCGCTTGTTGTGTAGTGAGTACATCTAAAAAGGTGTTGGTGTCTAGCTTATTGTGATGTTTATTGATCCCCTTAGTACTAGATTTATCGTGCTCCCCGAAACAGTGGTAGGTTTTACTACATAAAGATACCACCCCCCTACCTTCGTATTCTAGTTTAAACAACCCGAGGGTTCTCTTATCAAATAATTTCACCTCGCCACAGCTATTACAACGAATAACTGTTTTACACTTTGATCTTAGCCAAAACGCCATGAAGTGATAACAGATTTTTTGCGGCAGTTCCATGCCTTCTCCTTAATATCGTAAAATTTCACAGTGAAGGAACATTTAACAGATTAAAAATATTTTAATTGCCAAAAGTTAAAGCGGGGAAAAACTTAATAATTTTTGTAAATTTAAAAACAGCCAGATACGTTTCATACTGCTGTGACACATATCTTTTTGTAGTTTAAAGAAAGTTTCTTTAGGACGTCTTCTTCTCCTTTGATCCTTAGCCGCCGACCGTCAAAGCAGTCAGTGGCCATTACGCATAGTGGCGACTTATAGGGCAACAACAAATTGATTCCACTTTGCTCGGTCAGCGGCCAACTTCATTCAGTGCCCCAACTCTGGTTTTTTCCTTGCATCTCAGCCTCCACAGTCCTCCGCCAAGTTGTTTTTGGTCGGCCTCTCTTTCGTTTTCCTTCAGGGGTTCATAGCATAGCTGTTCTTGTGATGGCATCGGGGTCTCTTCTGAGGACATGGCCAACCCAGCTCCAGTGTCTGCCAGCTATGATGGTGTGCATGTCCTCTTGCTTGCTCCGAGTAAGCAGATCTTGGTTGGTGATGATATTCGGTCAAAAGATTCGGAGAATTTTTCTTAGGCATGTTGTGTGAAAAGAGGACAATTTCAACATTTCCTTCTCTGGGACTCTCCAGCTCTCCGCGCCATAGAGAAGCACAGAAATCACACAGCTCTGATATAATCCTAATTTTGTGCTTGTGCTGTACTGAGAGGACTTCCAGATGTTGTTTAGACTAAAAAAGGCTGTTCTTGCTTTGTTCATTCTGTTGTTGATGTCTTTACTTGCTCCGCCGTCTGGTGTTACTATGCATCCTAGGTACGTGAAGGCATCTGTCTGTTCCAGTTACTGATTCCTTACTGATATGGGCTCAAGGTTGCTCACATTGAGCGTCATGACCTCTGTCTTCTTTAGGTTGATGTTCAAGCCCACCTGCTGGCTATACTTATTAAGTCTATCCGTTTTTTCCTGGATGTGTTGATGTGAATGTGCTAGCAGTGCAATGTCATCTGCATATTCCTGATCTTCCAATGTAGAAAATGTATCTTATTCCTCTTGGATTGCCCTCTGGCGCATCACCCAGTCTATGACTGTTAAAAATAGAGTGGTTGTTATGGGGCATCCCTGTCGTACTCCTGTCTTCACTTCAAAGGTTAGGTTGCTCTGCCCAATGCTACACGTAAAGTTGGCATAAAGACTTGCAGCTTGGAATTCCATAAGCACTCAGTATTTTCCATAAACTGCCATAAACTATGTGTACTGTCAAAAGCCTTTTCAAAATCAACGAAATTAATGCACAGCTGTCTTTGCCATTCTGAGCACTGCTCTATAATGTTCCTGAGGGTAAATATATGATCTACAAATTTATGATCTACACATCTTCTCTTCTTTCTAAATCCTGCTTGTTCTTTTCTCAGTTTGTGGTCTACTGTTTTTGAGATTCTCTGTATAATTATCCTGCCTAGTATTTTGCTGGGAACTGAGAGAAGAGTTATTCCTCTCCAATTATTGCAGTCTGCAAGATCTCCCTTCTTGGGCAATTTGACAATTATTCATTTTCTCCACTCTGTTGGTATTGTCCCTGTTTTCCAGACTTGTGCAAATAGTGGTTCTAATAGTTCTGCTGCTAGCTCTGTGTATGTCTTAAATAGCTCTGCATTTAAGTTATCATGACCAGGAGCTTTTCTATTCTTTAATCCTTTGATTGCTGTGATGATTTCTTCTTTTCGTGGGATGTCTGAATTAACATCTAGATCGTTTTCAGCCTCAGGAACATTCAATTGTGTCTCTGGTGGTTCCTTATTCAGAGTTTCTCTGAAATGCTTTGCCCATCTTGTTTCCTGTCCCTCTACAGTCGTGATGAGATTTCCGTGCTTATCGTGATGAGATTTCCGTGCTTATCTCTTACTAATGTAATATTGTTTGCACCTCGTTTTCCACTGATGATTTTAGTTATTTTGTATTCTGTGCTTTGTTCATTTCTCAGTGCTGCCTCTTCTACCTGTCTTGCAAGGTCATCCTGAAATGGCCTTTTGTTAGCACGGGTTTGACGTTTAACTACCTTGTCCAGCTGACTGTACTCTTCACTATATATTGCCTTTAACCTGTGAGACTTAGCTTCTGTTTTCTTTCTTTTCATTTCCTTTCTCTTCGCTATGGTGTTTAGCGTATCTGGTGTTATCCAGTCTTGGCTATTTCTTTCCTGGAATCCCAAGCATGACTTGCTGCTTTCCTTGTATATTGTTGAGATGGTGTTGAATCTCTGGTAAACATCATCGGTCTCTGTTCTTTCCTGGCTTTTGATAATCTCATATCTTCTCTTTACGTCGACCACGAAAGCTTTTCTGGTGAGGGGATCCTTCAGTTTCGTGATGTTGTATCTTTTCTCTTTGACTGCAACTGGTCCAGCAGCTCTGAGTTTCACTTTCAGTACTACTAGGTGATGATCACTTCCCACATCTGCGCCTCTTCTTACTTTCACGTCTTGTAACGCATGTCTCCATCTGCCATTGATCATTATGTGATCTATCTGGTTTCTGTCTCGTCCGTTTGGTGATTCCCATGTTAACTTGTGCACTTCCTTGTGTGGAACAAGTGTTCCTCCAATGACCAGGTTGTTTGTTAATACTGCAGAAGCTTATTAATTTGTCCCCATTCTCACTTGCTGTTCCACTGCCGCATTTCCCCATTACTCTTTCGTTATAATTATTGTGTGCTCCCACTTTCGCTTCTGGGTGTAGTTTCCATTTCTTTTTGTACCTGTTGATAGAACTCGTCCTTGTCGTTTGTTGGTGCATAGCATTGTATAATTGTGGTGTTGGTGAACCTCCCTCTCAGTCTTGCTCTTATCAGTCTGTTGTTGATGGGTTTCCATTCCAGTAAAGACCTTTCCATTCCTTTCTTCAGGATAATGGCTACACCTTCGTTGTGCTGACCATTCTCTCTGCCAGAATAAAGTACTGTTTCCCCTGTAGCTGTTTCTATTCTCCCCTTACCTGTCCATCTGCTCTCGCTTATTCCCAGGATATGTATTTTGTAGTTCCTCATCTCTGCTGTGATTTGTCTCAGCTTTCCTGCCTCATTCATAGTTCTGACGTTCCAAAAACCAATTCTGGTTTAGAGTTTTGCGGTCGGGGCATCCGTTTTCATGCCAGTGGCTTCCTTTGGGTTTTCATCACTGTCAGTCATACGAGCCTGAGACTCCGGATGTCCGTCCCGCAGCAAAGTTTTTCCATTTATTGTTGTTTCCGTAACATGTGCGATTTTTTACATAGACAGGGGTGTCGGCCCTGTGCTAAAACCTCCAACCTGGAGGACCAGAGTACCAGCTTTTGTCTGACCCCTACCCACGCAGACCAGTCCATCTTGGTTGTTGGTTGAACCTACCAGGAGTAAATCTCCCACTGGCATAGCTCTGGGGATTTTCAGGGTACACCACTGATGGCAGATCTAATGGATTCCATATCGTTAAACCCCCATCTCATTGTAACATCACCGGCAATGATGAGGCGGACAGATTGGCAAAGGAAGGTGGAAAGCTACCTGAGCCTGATGCAAGCATAACTTTTGAAACATTCAAGCAGACGTCTAAGAGTGTAGAAAGAAGAGGAAGACTGTTTTAACAAGTAAAAAGTACAAACAGTCGCAATAAACAGCATCAATAATTACACTGACTAACAAAAAAAAACTTTTTTTTTTCTTTCTCTAACATTTCTATGTTTTTCTGGTCAATTTTAATGCGCTGTTTTTAAATCTGCAAACCGTTTTTCTCTATCAGGTCAGGATCTCTAGAAATACGCAATTGAAGTTTTTTAACAACACATACAGTATTACAACATCATTCGTACAAGAAGTATAACAGTTATGTAGGCTTGAATTTCTTTGCAGTCGACTTTCGTCGGTGAATGGCATGTGGTACATCGCGATGAAGCATCCAACAATAATCGGCAAGCATGGTCACACTCCACCGTCCTTGATAACGTGACTCCATTACGGCGATATCTTGATGGAATCGTTCTCCATGTTCATCGCTGACTTCGCCAAGGTTGTCAGGGAAAAAGTCAAGATGCGAATCGAGCAAATGGATTTTGAGGGACATGTTACAGCCCATAATTCTGTATGCATCGATGCACTGCTTAACAATATGCAACATAGTCGACAGATTTGTGATTTCCCAGAAAGTTATCGACGATCGATTTGAATGTCATCCATGCGCGAAGTTCACTACCATGTAACAAGTTCTTGAATTGTTTGTTTGCAATAACTTTCCTAATCTGAGGTCCTACAAAGATACCTTCCTTTATCTTTGCATCGCTAACTTGCGGAAACTTTTCTCGAAGATAAGTGAAAGCTTTGCTCGTTTTATCTAACGCTTTTACAAAATTCTTCATAAGACCCAACTTTATATGTAACAGTGGTAAAATGAAGCTGTCTTTGTTAACTAATGGCTCGTGTATTACATTTTTATGCCCGAGCTGCATACGATCCCGGATAGGCCACACCTTTCTTGCATAATGTTCCTGTCTGTTGCGGCTGTCCCATTCACATCGGAAGCAACAAAATTTAGTATACCCAGTCTGCATGCCCGTGAGAATTGCAATGACCTTTAGGTCTCCACAAATCCGCCATTGGTAGTCATTGTACTTTATTTTTTCCAAACGTATTGCCATATTGTCATAAGTTTCTTTCATATGAACAGAGTAGGCGACTGGAATAGATGAAAATAAATTTCTGTTATGCAATAACACGGCTTTTAGACTAGTCTTGGAAGAATCGATGAAAAATCGCCATTCGTTGAATATGTGCTCATGACCGTTTACATCTTTGTAATAGCAAATGTCATCATCCATCTCAAAGTATTGAACAAGTTCTCTGTATCTATGACGAAATTTAGATATCGGAGTATTGGGCGCTAAAAGATTCCATTCTTTGAGTCGCGAACCGAGTAATTCCGCATGTCCTTTGATAAGAGCGAGATCACGTATTAGATCTGAAAGTTCTGAATGGTTAATTAAGTAAACACCATCATTCACCGGTATGTAATCTGAGTCAGAATTAGTTTCTAAAGCAGGTAAACTATCACTTTCTGATGGTTCATTCACGTCCAGCGGATATTGTTCTGGTGGTACTTGGATCGGACACGTGATTGGATCATGAGGCACTGGTTTCGAAACCGATTCAATATTTGGATAAACCACAGACTTTCTAGTTTTAAAAGTGAAACCATGGATATTTGTCAAGCAGAAGTAACAATCAGTAGTGTGATTTGTATGTTCACGCCATATTACTGGCACTCCAAAAGGTATCGACTTATGCTTCGGAGATTTTCATAACCAACCTGCCAATGTATCGAACAAACTGCATTTGGCTTCCAAGATTTATTTGCATCATCAACTTTCGAATCGAAATAAAGTTCATATGCTTTCTTTAGTAATGGTGTAAAGTTTTTCTGGTCAACACGATCGGTAAAACATCCGCACACGTAACAGAACAGATCAGCCGAATTTCTACAACTTCTAGAAGCCATATTTTGCTCAGAATTATTTCAAAATACAGTAACTATTTGAAAAATCGCGTAACATATGTCATGCATCTTTTAGCAGTATAAAAAGTAGAATTATGTTGCTTTTTATTAATTTTTAATAAGTTATATAGTAAAAATGAAACGGAGCAAATAACTGTTTCCCAAAAATATATTTATTCACAAATATCTTAAGAACCCGACGTGATAGAGATAAACGGATTTCAGATTTGAAATCAGCGCAAGAAACTGACCTAAGAACACTTATTCTTATATAAGAAAGAAAAATGTTGTTTGTCAGTGTTATTAACGGCACATTAATGATTACAATAATATTATGATGCGGTTTATGACGTTTACGAATATGTAATGAATACTCTCAGCCGGTAACGCGGCAATGACAGAGCTGGCAGTTAAATCGAGCGACAGCAAGAGCTGCATAATACAGAAATAAAGCATACATTCAATCTATCTCAATGGTCAAAAAATAAATGAAACAGAAGCACATATATAATTTATCTTGTATTTTGTCATGTAAACCCATCTTTGTGAAATATGACAGAATTATCGCATGTCACTGTGTTAACAAGTCGCAATAAATAATTATTGAAAGTACAATAACGATCATAATATTATGATACTGTACTTTTTTTTTTTTTCGTACGCCCGCTAATACTCGAGGCGAAATCTCAGGTTATTATTAATTTCTAACCTGACATTGATTTTACGTGAGTATCCCTTTTTTCTTGTACAGAGACAGGTGTCCCTCGCCATTCAGGCAGATACTCGCCGATTTCGGAGGTACCCATTAGAGCTGGGTCGGCTCAGGAGCCGCCAATCCCTGGTCGACGATACTTCTTCAAATGTCCTCGCCAGGTCTCGAGTTAATCCAGTAAAAATCCCGGTCGACGAAAAATCCTTAAATGCCGTCGCCCGGGTTTGATCCTGCATCACCCGGTCGCCAGAGCGGTGTTGTAACCACTTCGCTAGGGCGGCTCCTACTGTACTTACTAATTTATGGTGTTGCTAAATATTCAACGTTAGTGATGTGCAAAATATTAGTTGTAGCGGCATCTAAAACAAACAGAACGTCTAGGAAAACGATTAAACTGACTGATAATATAATCCAACCCTGTCCCCCATTCATTCAATTAACCAATTAGTAGATAGATCAATACAGAATAATTCACGCTTGAGATGACCAAAATCGCCCCATAAATAAGAAAGATACTTGAGATAATAATTTTTACTAATTGAACAGAGAGCAAAATTATGCCAGCTAGTTAAAACATGCATATATTAAAAAGCATTTTGCAAACTTTATTCACAGTGAGAAGCTTCTACGAATGCCAAGTCATCCAATGCGTGCCAAACTCCATTGTTTGACAAAAAACAGGCTGAAAAGAACCAGATTCTTAAACATCTCCAAACATCTGCATCGATGTGAAGACCTCCTCCCAAAACAACCTACTGAGATTGAAATGTTAATTGATTATGAGGGCCAGACGACTGCCATGAAAATATATCTATCATCACAGAAGTCCCTGAAATAAAAAAGAAAGGCCACCAGACCTCAACAACTAAAAACTTTGGCTCAAGAAATGATTGGAGAAAAGTACAACCCGAAGGAGTGGACACACGCATACACAGATGGATCCGCTGAGGGAGCAGAAAAGAATGGTGGAGGAGGCATTTTTATAAGATTCCTAAATGGAAAGATCATCCGAAAGGCCTTCAGAAACTATGGCACTACCAGAAGCTCTGAAAATCCTAACCAGATCAGAACAACAGCCACCAGGTAAGATAGTAATTTTCACTGACCGCAGATCATTACTGGAATCAATACAGCAGTCATTACTGGAATCAATACAGAACACCAGAAATGATAACATGATGAAAATGAGATCAGATCTGAGCTAACATCATCCAATGGTCATCAACCATTGCCCTTCAGTGGTTACTCTCCCACTGTGGAATTGCTGGAAATAGAGCACATGCTTTATCAAGAAGTTGTAGTAAAATTGAACAATACAGCCACCCATTGTGCCCTATCGGGAAGTAAAAACCATCATCCACAACAAGTACAAAAATCAGTGTAAGGAGGAAAGGGTATAAGCAGAGATGACCCCAATCCACCATCTAAACAGACACCAACTGATCACCATTTTCATCTGAGAACTGGCCACTGCAGATTACTTGGCAAATCTCTATCACCTCAGGATATTCCACACAAATGAATGCCCACGTGGAACTGGAATCCAGACCCCCGAACACATTCTCCTAAACTGTCCTGAGGTGCCGACCTGGTAAAGACTGTGGACTTCATCCTGGCAACAGGCCTGCAGATTTAGCATGACTACAAACTGAACGCAGAAGAAGAAGAATTGAAAGGATCGTACAAGTTTTATGCGAGTGACGGTCTTATTACCACCAGCAGTGTGGAAGCCTGAGTGATTATCATTAATCCTTGTTGTATATTGCCTGACCATATCAATGGGTCAATTGTGAAGTTCTTCAGGTGTATAAGAGTTGAACCGCCAATAGGCAGTTATTACGAATCAGGGACAGTAACTTTCATACGAATATTGGATTGTTATAAACAAGGTTGCAAAAGTATACGACAAGCCTACAACAAAAACAAGCAGTCCTCCTATTGCCTCGACAACATGAAACATTGCTCGGAAATGGTGATAACAAGGACGGAGAAGTGCGGCAGATATGATATTTGTACTTGATAAGACCACATCACAAACCTATGGCCAGAAATAAAGAAAATAAAAACCAAAAAAAAAAAAAAGAACAAAGACAAAGTGAAAGTGATATAATAAAAAAAAATAAAGAAAATAATTCATTTTTCCACTTCAAGTTTGTTCCATTCAGAAGACGTGTGTATTCTTTGTGCAAAGAATATTGCCTCTGAACCCTAAAGGCCAGGAAGAAGACAGCTGATAGAATGGTCTGGCGCTCTCTCTTCCAAACCTCTACACCTCACGGTAGAAGGGGAACGACTAAGTAAGTAAGTAAGTAACCCTAAAGGGAAAAACCTCCAGGGGTAAACCATAAGCCTAAACCTAACCCCAAACCACTCATCCTAACCCAAACCATATAAGCCAGAATGACCTAACCCTAACACTAAATAACTAACCCTAAAATATAACCTGTAACCTCAAACCCTAATTGCCTTAACGCCAAACCCGAAATCCTAACCCACCCATCCAACCCTAATAACCCCTAAACCTAAAACTCTAATCCTCTAATCCTAGCCACACCCATCCAACCCTATCCTAATCCTAATTAACCGCTACTCGGTAATTTCCTATTACTCGTACCTACCCGCTCCGCAGTAAACATGTGTAGTTATGTCTTGTTTCTCAGCAATTAGGGCCAGGTTCAGGGTTACTATTAGTGTTAGGATTAGGGTAGCCTGCCACTAAGCCTAACCCCAATCCCAATACCAAACCCAACCCCAACCCCAACTGCTAAGAAAGAACACATAACTACACATACTCACTGCGGAGCAAAAAGGTACGAGAAATAGGAAATTACCTCCTAAAACCTAAACTTCGAATTCTCTAATCCCCTACTTCTAACCCATAAACCCCTAAACCATAACCCTAACGTGAGTCCTAATCCTAACCCTTAAAAACCCCTAAACCATAACCCTAACGTGAGTCCTAATCCTAACCCTTATACCCTAACACCCAACACTACCCAATGGATAAACCCCCTTCTGGAAAAAGTGAAAAGTTAAAACCGGCTAATTCACGTATTCACATCATTCAACATAGCTTACCTCTAAGTGTAGCTACCTGTCTTGTGCTACAACTAGAACAATTAGAGATTTGACAAGAAAGGTGTGGCATGCACTTGTTGAGGTAATGTGAATGTGTGAATCATAGGAGAGTGAATAGGAGACTAATGTGCAAGTCTGTCAGTCGGTCCGTCTAAAATGTGTGTGCGTGTGTGTGTGTGTGTGTAAAAAAAATCATAACCTTAACACTAACCCCAACCCCTAACTAGGGAGATAGATAGATATACAAAAGTCGAAGTACTGTTTCAGTCTGTCATCTTTATTTAAATCCTAACCCTAATCCTTAACTCTAACCCTAATCCTTAACTTTAACCCTAATCCTTAACCCTAACCCTAATCCTTAACTCTAACCTTAATCCTTAACTCTAACCCTAATCCTTAACCCTAATCCTTAACCCTAACCCTTAACTCTAACCCTAATCCTTAACTCTAACCCTAATCCTTAACTCTAACCCTAATCCTTAAATCTAACCCTAGTCCTTAACCATAATCCTAATCCTTAACCCTAATCCTTAACTCCAACCCTAATCCTTAACTCTAACCCTAATCCTTAACTCTAATCCTTAACTCTAACCCTAATCCTTAACCCTAATCCTTAACTCTAACCCTAATCCTTAACTCTAACCCTAATCCTTAACCCTAATCCTTAACTCCGACCCTAATCCTTAACTCTAACCCGGGAGCCGCGCTAGCGTAGTGGTTACCACACCGTACTGGCGACCGGGTGATGCAGGATCAAACCCGGGCGACAGCATTTGAGGATTTTTCGTCGACCGGGATTTGGACTGGATTAACTCGAGACCTGGCGAGCACATTTAAAGGAGTGTCGTCGACCAGGGATTGGCGGCTCCTGAGCCGACCCAGCTCTAATGGGTACCTCCGAAATCGGCGAGTATCTGCCTGAATGGCGAGGGACACCTGTCTCTGTACAAGAAAAAAAGGATACTCATGTAAAATCAATGTCAGGTTAGACATTAATAATAACCTGAGATTTCGCCTCGAGTATTAGCGGCCGTACGAAAAAAAAAAAACTCTAACCCTAATCCTTAACTCTAACCCTAATCCTTAACTCTAACCCTAATCCTTAACTCTAACCCTAATCCTTAACCCTAACTCTTAACTCTAACCCTAATCCTTAACTCTAACCCTAATCCTTAACTCTAACCCTAATCCTTAACCCTAACCCTAATCCTTAACCCTAACCCTAATCCTTAACCCTAACCCTAATCCTTAACTCTAACCCTAATCCTTAACTCTAATCCTAATCCTTAACTCTAACCCTAATCCTTAACCCTAATCCTTAACTCTAACCCTAATCCTTAACACTAACCCTAATCCTTAACTCTAACCCTAATCCTTAACCCTAATCCTTAACTCTAACCCTAATCCTTAACTCTAACCCTAATCCTTAACCCTAACCCTAATCCTTAACCCTAACCCTAATCCTTAACCCTAACCCTAATCCTTAACTCTATCCCTAATCCTTAACCCTAACCCTAATCCTTAACTCTAACCCTAATCCTAAAACTTGCATGTCTGTAGTTTCGTCTGTTTACTTTTTTTTTCTTATATATTTATTTGATTTTCCTAATCTTTTTTTTTTTTTTTTAAATTCCTCGCATGAGGTTGCATATTTTTTCCTCGCATGAGGTTGCATTTGCCCCACCCATACCCGGCCCTGGTCAAGACCACATGTCCCAACACAAGAAGATCCAATGACAACATGTGTCATTGTAGTGATCCTCTGTGTTCTCACACTAGGTACCTCATGACATGAATGTCACTACTGTTTCCCGTGTGTAGACACATGATCCCAGCCAAAAGCCAGGATACTAGGTCTCTGTTAGTCTGTTGTACAGTATGTCACCTATGTCTTATAAAGGTCTCAGTGTCATACCTTTCTATTCACTTTGATATGTCAAAACAGATGTCAAAGAAGCCTCAGATGTCTTCAGGCACATTTACCGTGAAGACAAACGTCCAAGAAGACACTTTTATAGCACGTTTCACTAGCTTTGCCCAACTTCAAAATGCTATATCTCAGCGAATATATAACGCATATAAGTGAAATTTTGTGTGTACATTTGAAATGGTATAGACCCTATGAATTAAATTTTTCATTAAAATGCGGCCATTGGTTTCAATTTTTGTTTCTTTGCGATATAATATAAAATCCTACTTGCAAGCACACATCACACGCACACATATTGAAATGTCTACAGTAAATTATACGACCTCATTTGCACATTTTTGGTTTATCAAGAAAGTGGCATGATTTTTGCGTGAAATTGCGTGAAATTGCACTTCTTGAACATAAAACAGTTTATTTCCGGTTTTACGCACACATTGTCAATCAGTGGCGTGTCTACAAAAAGTATTGTGTGGCTAAGTAGGAAAAATGAGTCTGCGAGTACATGTTATGACATTACAGCAAATCACAAATAGGATTTTAAAGTATTTCTGCAATGAAGCTACTCGAGGAAAACTATATCATTCCATTTCAAACCCACAAAAGAGGACTATTCATGCCTTGGGGATAAGCAAACGATCATTGCACCGCTGGATAGCGACATCTGAAATTTGTAATTCCAGTGTTTTACACACGAAAAATAGGCCAAGAGTGGTGAATAATTTTGACAGAGAATTGATCCGCAGAGAAATTTGCAATATATTTCACAATAATGAGGCAGTGACTTTAAGGAAATTGAAAATTTAGTTAAGAAAGAATAATGACATTGATATTTCCAAATCTACGCTATGGAGGACTATTAGGAGTTTGGGATTCACTTTTAGAAAATATGTTGGTGGTAGAAACCTTATTTGTGAGAAGCCTCATATAGTTGCAATGAGAAGCAAATATTTACGCGAGGTCAGAGAAATGAAAGAGATTGTTATGATTTTGTGTATTTAGATGAAACTTGGATCAATGCGCACCACAGTAATGAACGAGAATGGCAATCATCTGTTGGGACAACTAAGAGACTAGTACCAAGCAGCAAAAGACAGCGCCTAATAATTGCACATGCAGAAAGCAGCCATCATGGGTTTCTAAATAATACTGAACTCACATTTGTTTCAAAATCTACAGATAATAGGGATTATCATACAGAGATGAATGGCAAGATATTTCAAGATTGGATTGTGAATCATGTACTTCCTTCCTTGGATAGACCGTCGTGTTTGATAATGGACAACGCTTCATATCACAACGTTGTGGCACCAGAAGATAAAGTTCCTAATTTATCAAGTACTAAAGATGTAATACCAACGGGCTGATCACCCGTTTGCCAGTCACTTTGATTACGGAAACAACGGCAAACGGATTGATTTGTCGTTGCCCTAAAGACGCCATTAGGCGTGATGGGAACAACGGCAAAGAAAATCTATTCGCTGTTGCCCTTAAGACGCCACTAGGCGTAATGACCACTGACTGCTTTGCCGGTCGTTGGCTAAGGACGGAAGAAGAAGAGAAGAAGAAAGATGTAATAAAGATTTGGCCGACCAAAAACAACATTCCATTCAACGAAATGTCCCTGAAGCCTGAATTACTTGGAATTGTAAAAAAGACACAGCATACAAAGATATTTCACATAGACAAGGCAATCCATGAACATGGTCACAGATGTTTAAGGTTGCCTCCTTACCATTCTCACTTAAACCCAATAGAACTAGTATGGGCTAAAATTAAGGAACAGGTAGAAACAGAAAATAGAACGTTCAAATTAAAAGATGTTGAAATACTTATAAAAGCCGCCATGTCCAATATAGCCAGGGATTATTGGAAGAAATGTGAGAACCATGTGTTACAAGAGGAAGAGGAATATTGGAAGAATGATGGTTTGTCCTTCATTCAGCCGAGATTGATTATCAATTTCTCAGAGACATCTGATTATGATTCGGATGAAGTTTAATTTCTTTAAAGATGACCTTACCGTTATTTACATGCACATTAGAGGAGCAACGTTCCATTATGATATTTATGAACCGCAAAGAGGTGATACCTATTGAAATAATTAGATCAAGGAAGGACCAGTTTGGTACCGCATTAAATGTCAATGACAAACAATGTCACGAGTATCTCGCATGCAGATCATTTAAGAAATCAGCTTCAACAGGTATTCATATGCAAACGTGATGGCCACATTATTGTAATAGTAGACACGCCTATGCCTAATCAGTTCACAGAATCTGTGCATGAAGTGGTAAAATTTCTTTTCTCGATATACAATAATTAGTATGCCGACAAAGATCAAAGGATTTCATCCGTTTATGGGAACTAGACAAGATGCACAGATATAAAGTATATATTTGTTGGGTCTAACCCAATATAACATCGTATGCAAAAAATGGCATTAATACGTTAGACGGTTAATCAGATAATTACATTTGTTTGAGGGCAAAGCTAGTGAAACGTGCTATAAGCACGTATTCGTACCACCAGTATATTACCCATCGAACTACAAATATGAAAAAAAAAGTCATTACCGTTTTGAGCAAATTTTTTTATGTAAAACTTTTGCCTCGTTCTGGCGAGGCGCGTCCCGTTCAACCTAGTCGGTTATATTAGGGCGCATGTCCAAATACAAAAGACCCTCTTGTCTGGGATTTATAGTTTTTGAGCAAATAAATGTATAGAAATGCAAAGACTCTATGGCATTTCCATTTCCATTAGCTACTAAGCTAATTCACACGAAATACACACGCAAAAACAAATGACGTAATCACACGTGTTGGGACAGATTGCATAATAATATTTTATTGGTTAGTTTTGCAAAGGAAAGTTTACTGAAATCAGAGATGCTTAGCTGCCTTTATGTAGATGGAAAATTACCAGTAATAAACATCACTGACCTACTTTTGCGAGTTTTAATTGCAAAATTACTTACCTATAGTAAATGGATGACAAAATGGGGTTTTCAGCTGAAAACAAATAAAACATTGGGAATGATCTTCAGTAAAGGTAGGGTTGTTAAAAATAAAGTTATAGACATAAATATCCAAGGCCATAACATTAATACAGTGCAAACAACTCGATATCTAGGAATGATATTGGACCAACAGCTGAACTGGAATAAACACATAGATAAACTAGTGGAGTCTTGCAGAGGATTGACTAACTTATTAAGATATTTGAAAGGTAATGGATGGGGTGCAAGCAATAAGACAATGCTCACTTTTTATAAATCTTTTATTAGAGGATAAATAGATTATGGAAGTATAGTATATGACTCTGCTGCACACAGTAACAAGATTAAATTAGACATAATTCAGCATCAGGCTTTATGTACAATAGCAGGAGCAATCAGATCAACATCAATGGGAGCTATAGAGGTGGCTTTAGGAATTCTACCCTTAGAATTGCAGAGAAAGGAGTTAAGACTAATGTTAGATAAGTGTCACCCAGCACATACAGCTTTTACCAGACGCCAACTTACAACTCAGGCCAGTCCAATGAATACCACTAGATACCCTACAGGATGGAAGTGTATGGAGGAAATTGTCCATCTGGATACATTAATTACATCAATTAATAACAGTCGTGAATACAAGCCAGTGATTCCACCCTGGGAGATCAAGAAACCAGACATGGACTACCACCTAGCAGAAATACTTAAGAAAACAAATAATATAGAAAATATTAAAAACACAGCCAATAAATATATGCAATAAATATCAAAAGACAGGATTACTGTGTACACAGATGGATTCAAGGGAGAGGATGGCAAATTGGGGATAGGAATATATATTCCAATGTGGAATATGGCGAAAGAATATAGCATCACGGAAAATACATCCATTTTCACTGCAGAGATGGTGGCAATACTAAAAGCACTAGAAATATTCTCTAATAACCCTCCCAAAAAATTAACAGTTTTAACTGACTCTCTTTCAACAATTAAAGCACTTAGAAACTTACGAGAATGTAGTAGACCTGATATAGCAGAGGAGATATTTCTGGCTACTACATACTTATATTCCAGAGGATGTTCAGTCGTAATTGCTTGGCATAGAAGGAAATGAAAAGGCAGATAAAGCAGCCAAGAAAGGTAGATTTGATAAAAATCTAATAAATGTAGGGACGAGTAAATCAGGGATTAAGAGCTTAATTAAAGATTTAATAACAGATGAATGGAAAGCAGAGTAGGATAACAATCTGAAAGGAAGACATGCATATAAGATGTGCAAGGCTCCAACAAGAAAATGTCAGATATCTAGGGAATGAATTCCCAGTAATAAGAAACTTCTCAGACTACAGCTGGGAAAAGGCTATTTCAGAAAAGAAGAACGTTACTGTGCAAGATGTCTTCAAGACAATAATATAGAACATTTTTTGTTAAAATGTAAGAGGTATGTCCATGTTGAGAGGGGGGGGGGGAATTTTATATTGAACTTTGCTTGAGCCATTTGAGTATAATTCACTAGTTTAGCAATTGTGCTGATAGTTAGTATTTGCGAATGTGAGTGTCCCATAATAATATTTAACTTGATTGACTTGACAACGCTCTTCGTGGTTGAGTCTACGAACATTTCATATTTATTGACGAAAGACATCAAGACGTACATAGCAGAAATGCAATTAATACATCAGTGCAGTCTCCATATTCAATACGTATCGTCAAAATGTCCAGCCTGTGTACTCGCGATCCAGTCTGGCGGAACATCGGTGTAATGATAACTGGAGGTTAGCGATATAATAATTATAAACAATGTACTCCCTGTATTCCTTCATCAAAGGAATGAATTACTCATCAAGATAAGATGCTCGATCATAGCATTAGTAAACTAGAAGCGACGACTTTTGGTTAAATATTTGAGGAGAAAACTGCACACTTAATATCTCAGGATTACTATAAATCACGTCTTGCTTAGACGGATACGAATCATCAAATGGTCCAGAAAGACCGTTGTTATGCATTAGCATAACACTATACAACGTCATCACTATTCATGGACGTCTACGCATAATCGCGTTCATTAATAAAGACTATTGTGCAAAGCACCTCATGTTGGTGTAGTGGTTTTGATGTTATTGTGTGGTTGTTATGTTACCTAGTGTACTGGATGAGGTCAGCTGTGAAGGCTCCTGAAGATAAAAGTTTATGTGAGAACAGAATGCCTTTCCGCTACCACTTATGACCTCAAACAGACTTATTCTACTATTATGTATGTTAGCTACGTTTAATGTCTAGGGTAATGAAATGTGATGTGTAGGTAATTGAATACACAGACACACACATGTAAACACTAAGTCTAATAATAATAATAATAAGCTCTATGATCAAATCAACTAACACTGGCTTTAGAAGTTTAGATTTTACAATTTTTTGAATTTATTTAGTCCTGAAACAAATGTTTCTTCTGGTCAGGACGCATGAAACAATATGTATTTATCAATAAAAGTGCATATATATATTGAATAATCAAATGAAAATTTTATACATAAATATGTTGTTACATTGGTTAATATTACTACTAACTACAGTGTCGTTGAAAACTAGCACTGGATGTCTAGTAGGGGTGGTGTCATCATGCTCAATCTCTGTTTATAATGTTCATTGTCTTTGTAATATGGACTGAGGTAAAGTGTTTGTACAACAGGATTTTATTTATTTATTGATTTGTGGACAAGTATTGATGAATCCACAACAGGCCAGGTTTTCACTTATCTGGCCTGTGACGATGCAGTAAAGAATTCAAGTGGCCTACTCCTCACAGTAGCTGGAGTACAATGGTAGGCTTCTTAGGCATCCACACTTGGACTTCTACAAAGCATCTGGCACTAGCGTAGTGCCAGACCAGAAACTCTGAAACCAAAATTTGTGCCATGTTTCAACCCACTGCCTACTGCACCAATTTTTACACATAACAACGAAAAAAACATTACAAAGATCAGGTCAGATCTCTCTGACCAACTCAGCACATCTCACCCAGGTGTTATCAATTAGTACTAGTTTCCCATGACTGCAGTGCATCCGAAATATGTTCAATAGTTTCCTCTTCCATCCAATAAGGTGGGTAATATGTTCCCACTGATCTCAAATATAGATCTTCCTTCTATAGTCTTAGATATGTTTTCCTATATCATTTGTTTTGCCTCTAGGCCCTGGACTGCTGCTGGGGACCTAGAATAAGCACTCACTTGTCGTAATCATTTTTCATGACATGGCAGTATCAATCACTCAAAATATTAAAATAAAAAAGGTAAATGCTTTTTCCCTTACCACAATTCAAAATTGAAAACACAGTTACGTTGTACTAGCAAAACTCAGCTGAGCTGCTGGCTAGATTAGGGCGTCCCACTGATAATATTTAATCTTTCCTGGAAATCACACCTCTAGCATTAACGAACTGTGTAAATGGACAGTCTTATACAAAATGGCACTAGCGGGCGTCTTTCTTTCTATAACATGAAAACTTCTGTCCAATCAGCGGACTTCCCCTCAACCTTTCAAATATTCAAACTACAAATGTCCAATTTCGGTCCAGTCTCAGTCTAGTGTGTAGTATTTCTCTGTCGGTCTGTCCGTCCCAACTTGGCTTTTCCCAAAATTACACTTGTTTTTGGACGAAACTACAAGAAAAAAACTACACAAATGTTTGTCTCCCCCTACTTCTAAGATTCTATGCTAAGTTATTTTTAGCTACTATCTTCCTACCCTGCCCTAGTCCACCTGCAGTTTGGTTTTATGCGTTAGCTCAAGGACGCGTCAAAATGTAACTTTAGTAAAAATATGCACAAATAACTGTTGGCTAATCTGTATTGAACAATACAGTCTTTCGTCAATATCTTCCGTGTTATTTTACTTATTATCTTTATAAATGGAGGAATTTTAACGTTGCATCACTGTAATTTCACCACACATCTCCCCACCTGAGAACATGCACTAAAGCAAGTTCCAAAACCAGTGATACACATAGATAAAATTAACTCCCCCCGCCTGCCAACTATTCTAATTTTGATCACAGGGGTGCCTACTGAGGAAATCTGCACCGACATTCTATAACCTTGGGATATATGCAATATTAAACTGATATGGTTGCAACAATAAAGACCATGTTAACAATCTTGCATTTTCATGCTTGGCCTGAGATAAGAACACGAGAGGCTGGTGATCTGTCTGGACCACAAAAGTCCTACCATACAGATAGATTTGGAACTTTTTTATTGCCCAGATTAACGCTAAACATTCTTTTTCGCTTGTGGAATATCCTTGTTCCGCTTTGTTCAACTTGCGGCTTGCATAAGTGACTGGGTTCAGTTTCCCATTGGGTGAAGAGGACCTTTGCAACAGAGTAGCCCCCAGGCCTACATTGCTTGCGTCTGTTCTCACCACAAAGTCCTGAGTCAAATCAGGCAATTTGAGAATAGGCTTGCTAGTGAGTTTTTCCTTTAACTCTTGAAATGCCAATTCACATTGCGCTGACCAAACAATTTTATCTGGATTTCCCTTGCGAGTCAAATCAGACAGAGGAGCACATATAGAGTTAAAATTTTTGATATATTTTTGGTAAAACCCACATAACGACACGAATGATCGCACGTCTTTTTTTGTTTGTGGTCTAGGTGCTCTCTGCAGTTTTTCCAAGTTCTTGGGGTCAGGGGTCATGTTACCATGATATACAGTGTGTCCCAAGAATTCCAACTCTTTGCATCCAGTACAACATTTTGTTGGCCTAGCAGTTAAGTTCGCCTCCCTAAGCCTATTAAATAACATTTTTAGAGCGTCAATGTATTATTCAAATGTCTCTGTGGCGACGAGAATATCATCCATGAAATTCGTGATACATGGGTTATTCAGGGGATCCAACAATTTGCGCATCATCATTGAAAATACACTCGGAGCATTTTTCAATCCGAATGGTAGCATGTTGAATTCATAATGTCCTTCCGAGGTGCTAAAAGCTAAATAAGGTCTAACTTCAGGCTTCACTGGAATCTGGTAATAGCCTTTGCTAAGATCCACCTTCGAAAAGTATTTTGCCTTGTTCAATCTGGCAAATAACTGTTTTGTGTCCGGTAATGGATCCACTTGTCCTTCTGTGACAGCATTCAGTTTCCTGTAATCTATGCACAGTCTATGTTCCCCAGACGGTTTCCTCAACAAAACTACACTGGAGCTAAAAGAAGATTCACTGTGTGAAATAATCCCTTCTTTCAACAAATAAACTATCTCCTCTTTCAATGCCTTCTCCTTAGCGAACGGAACAGAATAGGCTCTCATACAGATTGGGTTTGAGTCTACCAGCTTCATGTCATACTGTAGCAAATTTGTATGTCCTGGTTTATCTGTTAATACATCTGTATGTTCCTCCAGAACCTGTTGAACTCTCTCCCTCTGATTTTTAGTCAGGTGCTTACTGACTTTTACCTGTGCGGCTGTCTCACAGGGGTAAAATGGGTATTCATGTGAGGTGAGTGGTTCCTTTTTCATTTCAGTTGCGATAGCCAAGGTCAGTAAGGGGGTGCTTTCCTGGATTGGTCTGTCCAGATACTTCTTTAAAAGGTTCACATGATATATTTTCTCCTTCCCCTTTTTGTCAATTTTATAGTTTGTTCTAGACACCTTCTCTAGAACCGTATATGGACCTTGCCATCCAATTTGCAACTTATTCTGGCTGCCGGGTAGTAGAAGAAGCACTTTCTCTCCCACAGCTAATTCTCTGTCCCTTGCTTTCCTATTAAAATACGCAGCATGTTTCTTCCTGGCTTGTCTCAAATTATCATTTGCCAGTTTCCATCCAGCTTTCAGACGAGTGGTCAGCTCGTTCACATATTGATATGATGAGGTAACAGTCTCTTCTGCTTTCTCATCTGTCCAGGTCCTTAATAAGTTACATATGGACTTTTAAATTTTTATACTTATTTTTCATGGCACCCGTCGGGTCCTTTCCATTAGAAGCCTTGTAGTGAGGACTTTTCTTCGTAGAATCATCACTCACAAATCGACCACTACCAATTTTTTTCTTGGGGTTGTCTCCCCACTTTAGATTACTTATGAAAGATCTTCGCTCTCTTTTAGTTTCCTCCAGTTTATATAAGTCTGACCGAGGGATTGTCAGCTTATTCTGGGGTAAAATTACTCTTTGTACTCGTCGCATAGTGGCCATGTTAATACATTCAAGTGAAGACTGGGTGTGAAAAGGGGGCTCCCATTCCACTTTGTCTACTTTATGATAAGTATTTTTCCTTCCAGGCCTAAGTTTGCCCCGTGGCGTTTCTAGGTCCTGCACATTTTTCCCTTTTGTGGGTGTTCCCTCATGAAATACGCCACATGCTTCTACAAAGTTCTCAATATCGACATTTACGTCGGGCCAATAGTATTTTCGAGCAACCTTTTGGCAGATGGTACCTACTTTCTCATGGTCACCATCTTTTCCAACATGTAAGCTCCTTATTAAATTTGCCCTATATACCTTGGGAAGAACCAACTGTCCGTGACCAGTGGATCTAGTTCCTGTCTTCCTGTATAGCAATTTGTCCTTCATAAAATACTCTCCCTTGCTTGGAGGTGTGTGGCATTTGGGCAATTTTTTTAAACATGGCTTGAATGTCCTATCCTCAGCCTGCGCCTTCCTCATCTCTTCTGGATGAGCATTTATAGGTTCACCTTCTTCCTCCTTTGACTGTGAACTGGTCTGCACTGTCGCCATGATCACAGGTCTCTCGGGATTCCCCAAGAAGACGTATCTACACCCCAATATCAGAGGGTAGATTGGTTCATCTATCACTGCTGCTCTGATTTCTCCTTCCACATAGCGAGTTTTCACCGTTATCCTTGCGATGGGAAGTGTCATGAGTGGTATGTCCTTAGTCGCCCCTTGTATTTCCACTGTTTCGGTGGTATACTGACTTGGGTCCACTAGGCCAGCCTTCACAACTGAATCATAATCCAAACCTGTATCATATAGGCACCTTATGGTGACCCCATTACAAATAACATCCTTACACACTGGGGGGTGATAAGGTTCCTGCTGTCCATTAGGATTAACCTTTAATCTCTGGTTCCCCGATTTCATTGCAGCAATGTTTGAAGGTTTCCTTTTACAAAATTCGGTGTTATGGTTGTCCTTCTTATACCATTTGCACCATCACTTTCCTTGGTTAAAAGGTTTTCTTTCATTATTTTTTTGGTCAGTGAGCTGTGAGTTTCTATCACGATAATCATTTCGTGGCCTATCAAAGTTTGTCCTACCTTTATTACCTTGTTCTCTGGTATCAAATTTATTAAAGTGCTGTGGAGCTTTAAAATTTTCTATATGTTTCTTTTTAGAACCACTTACCTCTGCCTGGGCTGCCTGATACCTCTCAGCGACATTTAAAACCTCCCCCAACCTCTCTGCACCTTGTTCCATGAGAAATTTTCTCAGGTCTGGAGCCATGGACTCTCTTAATTGCTCTATCATGATCATCTCTTTGAGATCTTGGGTCTTCCCCAGAGCAGTCCATTTCTCCAAATAGGTTTCCAGTCTGGCAAAGAATTGGTGGTATGTCTCCCCAGACAAAAGTTTGGCATTTCTAAACTTCTTACGATAAAATTCACCATTCTTTTCATATCTCAATAACAAAGCCTGCTTTAGCATGTCATAATTGTCTTGGTCGTCTCTATTCATTTTAGCAAAAACTTCATAAGAAGTACCTCTAAGCCCTTGGGATAACTTAAGACTCCACCTCTCTCTCTCCAACCCATACGTAGTAGCCAAAAGTTCAAATCTACTTAGGTACCCCTCTATGTCATCGTCTTTCTCAACAAAATGGTCTAAATGAAACCCCATAGCTGAGGTTGAGGCTCCCTGACTAGGCGTGGCATCGGAGGGAAAGGGGCTGGCACCATTTTCCGGAGCATGGCCTTGTAATTCCAGCTCCCTTAGTCGTAATTCGTGCTCCCTTTGCAATCTCCTATCTTCTGCTTCCCTTTCGGCAGTCAATCTCTTTTCCTCTGCCTCCCTTTCAGCCTTTTTTTCTTCTAATTGGAGCCTTTTAATCTCCCTATCTGCCTCCAATGCCTTAGCCTCTTTGTCAGCCTCAATCTGCAGCCTCTTAAGTTCTTTATCAGTCTCAATTTGTAACCTCTTCTCTTCAGCTAACCTCCTATCTTCCCTTTCAATATACTTGTCACATTCTGAAGTTACATACTGGATTAAAACCTGACCATCCATGTTCATTTCCTTCGCCGTCAGCACAGCAGCCGATCTGAATTTGGCTAGATCAGCCATACTATATCACACAATTTAACAATGACTAAGGTAAATTATCAAATCTCTAATTATTAAGGTAATATTCTAATTAATTAATTACCACTGGCTGTGAAGATTCATCAACTTTTACTTTCCACTTTTAATTTTAGGGACACTGTTAACTTTATACAACTTATGCCCCCAATAGTTTAATTCCCGGACCAGGAGACCCTAATATCTGTGATAAACCTAATCCCGGACAAGAGCTACCCAATATTTATAGTGGTTTTGATGTTATTGTGTGGTTGTTATGTTACCTAGTGTACTGGATGAGGTCAGCTGTGAAGGCTCCTGAAGATAAAAGTTTATGTGAGTACAGAATGCCTTTCCGCTACCACTTATGACCTCAAACAGACTTATTCTACTATTATGTATGTTAGCTACGTGTAATGTCTATGGTAATGAAATGTGATGTGTAGGTAATTGAATACACAGACACACACATGTAAACACTAAGTCTAATAATAATAATAATAAGCTCTATGATCAAATCAACTAACACCGGCTTTAGAAGTTTAGATTTTACAATTTTTTGAATTTATTTAGTCATGAACCAAATGTTTCATCTGGTCAGGACGTATGAAACAATATGTATTTATCAATAAAAGTGCATATATATATTGAATAATCAAATGAAAATTTTATACATAAATATGTTGTTACATTGGTTAATATTAATACTAACTACAGTGTCTTTGAAAACTAGCACTGGATGTCTAGTCGGGGTGGTGTCATCATGCCCAATCTCTGTTTATAATGTTCATTGTCTTTGTAATATGGACTGAGGTAAAGTGTTTGTACAACAGGATTTTATTTATTTATTGATTTGTGGACAAGTATTGATGAATCCACAACAGGCCAGGTTTTCACTTATCTGGCCTGTGACGATGCAGTAAAGAATTCAAGTGGCCCACTCCTCACAGTAGCTGGAGTACAATGGTAGGCTTCTTAGGCATCCACACTTGGACTTCTACAAAGCATCTGGCACTAGCGTAGTGCCAGACCAGAAACTCTGAAACCAAAATTTGTGCCATGTGTCAACCCACTGCCTACTGCACCAATTTTTACACATAACAACGAAAAAAACATTACAAAGATCAGGTCAGATCTCTCTGACCAACTCAGCACATCTCACCCAGGTGTTATCAATTAGTACTAGTTTCCCATTACTGCAGTGCATCCGAAATATGTTCAATAGTTTCCTCTTCCATCCAATAAGGTGGGTAATATGTTCCCACTGATCTCAAATATAGATCTTCCTTCTATAGTCTTAGATATGTTTTCCTATATCATTTGTTTTGCCTCTAGGCCCTGGACTGCTGCTGGGGACCTAGAATAAGCACTCACTTGTCGTAATCATTTTTCATGACATGGCAGTATCAATCACTCAAAATATTAAAATAAAAAAGGTAAATGCTTTTTCCCTTACCACAATTCAAAATTGAAAACACAGTTACGTTGTACTAGCAAAACTCAGCTGAGCTGCTGGCTAGATTAGGACGTCCCACTGATAATATTTAATCTTTCCTGGAAATCACACCTCTAGCATTAACGAACTGTGTAAATGGACAGTCTTATACAAAATGGCACTAGCGGGCGTCTTTCTTTCTATAATATAAAAACTTCTGTCCTATCAGCGGACTTCCCCTCAACCTTTCAAATATTCAAACTACAAATGTCCAATTTCGGTCCAGTCTCAGTCTAGTGTGTAGTATTTTTCTGTCGGTCTGTCCGTCCCAACTTGGCTTTTCCCAAAATTACACCTGTTTTGGGACGAAACTACAAGAAAAAAAACTACACAAATTTTTGTCTCCCCCTACTTCTAAGATTCTATTCTAAGTTATTTTTAGCTACTATCTTCCTACCCTGCCCTAGTCCACCTGCAGTTTGGTTTTATGCGTTAGCTCAAGGACGCGTCAAAATGTAACTTTAGGGAAAATATGCACAAATAACTGTTGGCTAGTCTGTATTGAACAATACAGTGTTTCGTCAATATCTTCCGTGTTATTTTACCTATTATCTTTATAAATGGAGGAATTTTAACGTTGCATCACTGTAATTTCACCACAGTTGGCATCAGATAAATATGCCAGCGCGTAAATTTAAACTGGTGACAAATTTAAGTGGGGCCAACATGAAACATACATAATAATACCGTAACAATTCTCCAGACCGACCGGGTTAAAAAAAAATCTATTATATTGATTTCTTTAAAAAAAAATAATAATATCATTAAGTATGATCGTAACAATTAACCCTAACAAACGAAAAAGCGAAAAATTATATGACATACTTCCTGAGATGTTTATATGAAAATGTGGCGAGTGTACCGGAGAGGTTAATGATGTTATTAAACTAAGTGTACTCGGAGTGAGGTCAAGCTATGTAAGTCCCTGATTCTAATTATTGATGATGATGTATTCTCAGGGTACCTATCCGCTACCTCTCGAAGATCTCACTCCGGGAAATATTTTAGGATAGTGTTATGTGTTTTATATGGCTACGTGTCTAGGGTAATGTAAGTATAGTGATATGTGCATAAAACTAACACAACTGTAACTCAATGAAATGGACTTAAGTAAGACTGTTGTTACGTTTAGACAATTATTTTACAATTTTATTTTCCTGTCCCTCAAACCTTTTTGGGGCAGGAATGGTTAAAACTGAAAATGAATGTATTTACATATGATAAATAAATAGGGTGGAATCTTTGTCCATAACTTGACAATAAACAAATGTCACTGTAGGTGTATAACACAGACTGATGTAATACTGTCTATAAGTGTGAGTCAATGGTAGGAAGGACTATTGTTTTCATCATGCCCACAAATATGAAAGTTCACGTGTGGAAATGTTATTTGAATGAGGGGTCAGAGCCCACGAATGTGGACTTCACCTGATGTTACTGGGTGACGTAGGTTTCAGCAGATTATATAAATTCAGCATACCGTCTTTCTCCAGGCCATAAAATACAGCATACAGCTTTGTTGAGGCTTTCTATGTCCTCCACCTCTGTCTTCACAAGGTTTCCTGCCACCAACAATGGTAACAGGCAATATAACCCTGAAAAAGAAGGACGTTCCCCTACGTTTATATGCTGGCTATAATATTTCCACAATTACTCAAACTTACCATTACTTGTGGTCAGGGTCGTGTGCAAACATTTGCACTAGCCCCTAATTTATTTGACTCCACTCTGTACGGTGTTTACATTATTCTTCCATATGGCTGCAACGCCCCTGTTACTTTAAACAATGATTTTCTTCCATACAATCAGATAGTTATACAGTTGTCTTCTGGTAACCTGTTAATTCTTGTGTGCAATCATTCTAAGTATGTTTTTCTGGCGTCATTTGTACACTGTGACACTGCAGAAGACTGCCAGTAGCTTTCTGGACTTACAGTCGTAATGGTTTTATTTATGGCAATATTCAAACACAATTTAATTTCTTTTCCCAATAAATCTGCTTTGGTATGCCTGCTAGGATGTCGTAAGTCTTTTCCTATGGCAATGTCGTACAACACAAATTTTTGGGCCCCCATCTGGGTTTGCTTCTACATATTAATAAATATATCAATAAAAGTATTTATCTTACCGCAATCAATGAAATATTTCACACAAAAGTAAGATTAACTGGCAATCAATGGCACAGGTGTAGATTGCTGGCGCCCAGACCGCAAAGGCATTTGGTCACAACTGCTATGAGTCTGCTCTTAATCTACAGTTGTTGAAATATTTTCTCAAGTGGCAGCGTATTCTGGTAACGCGTTAGTTTTATCCCCTATTCCTAAACTATCGTTAACCAATCAAACGAGTCAAGCAAATTTGACTGTTTAAAAAAAGCATCCCGAAAATGTAACTATTCGAAGACTTTCAAAATTGATCAGTTCCTCAGTGTGTTTGTCTGTCCGTCCAATTTTTATTTTCTACCATATTTCGGTTATTATGGGGTCGATTTCAATTTTTAAAAGTGATTCTTAAACTGCCCTTTGGCCTCTATCATCCTATCTAGTTTTCATCTAACTCTTTTTCATCGTTTTCATCTATGTAATTTTCTCTATATTTATTCTGAACAAAATACTTTTCTATAAGGCAAGATAAATTATTATATGAAATAGTATGGTATTTTAATAAACAATATCATCGCTATAATCCCATACATCCATTGCATTTACCCTCTTTATAAGTTATCTAAGTCTCTCTCTTTCTTTCCTCCTCTATGCACAAATTTGGGTTTAGTTTCAGTTTCAAACGCATAAGTTAGCCTTGATTCTTTTCATTACAATCCTCCCCTTTTTCCCCTCTCTCCCGTTTCAAGACGAGGTAACAAGTTGTTTTTTTTTTCTTCTGCCAACTGTTTCGGCTTTCGTCAGAAAATATTGGGAAGGGTAACGCGAACGGGGTGTTGTTGGGGATGGGACTCAGTACGCTTGTCCTTTGAAGATTCAAATCTAGGGCCAATCGTGAACTTTTAGGCTAGGCACTAGTGCATAATTGTCAAACATTGTAGTTATTTTTAGTTACAACCTCCGCCAAATAATTGTGCGGTTGTGTATACGATTTGGGGAAGGGTACCCTTTTTCAAACTATGGTAGTAGAAAAGTCAACTATTGTCCAATTCTTTAGCAGACGTTTGATCTTGCTCTTGGCAAATTTCAAATATAGTAGTAGTGTTATAGGTTGGAAATTTACGTTACTAGTTTTCTTTGAATGGGGGAAATTTGAGACGGGGGGGGGGGGTTTACACGGAGTTGGTTTTGCTACATATCTCCCCTGTTAAAAAAAGCCTGCACCACTAGTGCAGCTTTATTTTCCGTGTTACAATCCCGATCAAATTCGGTCAAATAGACTCGACTCTGCCTTTAATGTGATCCTGGATTACTGCAGGGGGGGGTCATTTCAACGTAGGCACTACTCAAGAAATATGCCTCAGACCTCTGCAATTCAGGTATCTATTGCATGGGGTGTTAATAAACAGCTGCAGGTGCTACTGCCTGTCAAATGCTGATTATCAATCAATATTCACCATTAATCTTCTCTGAGTCTGTCCAATGACATGTCCAGACGTTTTAGATGTCCCTCAAGGTTGCAATAGTTATGACGAGAAAATCTATAAAATTGATGATAGCAGAGTTATGTAAGGGGTCCAGTAATTTCCTAATCAACCTGGATAAAACACTCGGAGTAATTCCAATCCAAAAGCAACATATAATTCAATGTGCCCCTCCGATGTGATCACAGCCATAAATTGGTCTGAGCTCAGGCTTTGCTAGAATTTGGAAACACCCTCTACTAATATTCATATATGATTCTATACTGTGCCACTCAAGTGGAGGCCATATTCACCAGCTGTATTCTTAGCCCAACGGCATTTGGTTATATAATATATAATGTGGGGAAATGAATTCCTGCATCAAGAATCAATTCGCTCGTAACATTGCTATGTAATATGTGTGATCTCAATCCAATGTCCGTACAATACTTCTAAATGGACTGTATATAGGGTTCGGTCAACTACCACTGTCACCGGTGCCCTTATAATGCTAAGTTAATAGCCGTATTCTGAAGCGAGCGGTACTTTTTCCCAGGTGCTCAAACGCCCGCTCCCCACTTTTCTAAAGTTAACATTTAGTTTCGGTTTCAAAGTTGGCCGATTAACCTCAATGCTATTTTTAGTTATTTCCAAGAATTCTGGCCTACTGTGTGGCGGGGTGTTCTGGATTGTGTTTGTATGTTCTCTTCGTACCATACGTAATGTTGCCAGTGTTACTGGTCTATTGGAAGACTGGGCGTGAGAAGGTGCATGCCTTTTCACGTTATCTACCTTATCATTTTTATTTCCTTTGTTATTTTCAGGCCCATGTTTGCCATAATGCTTTTCTTGCATTTGGTGATTATTTTTCCACCCTGTAGAATGTATCTTGCTACACTGGTCACAACTTTGTACATACTGGGCAATGTCCCCAGCTACATTTGGCCAGAAATAGTTCACAGATGTCCTTTTACGGGTAGTGCCAATCCTCTGGTGTTCCCCGTCAGGTAAAACATGTGCTTGTGCAATAACTTTTTCCCTATAACTCAATGGCAGTACTAACTGTCCATGCCTGTTAGGTCCTGCTCCAGCCTTCCTGTAAAGCAGTCCATCCTTCAAATAGAAGTCTTCTTTTCTAGGGATGTTATGGCTATTTGGCAATTTGCCAAAGCAATGTTTTAATGATTTGTCGTTTGCCTGGGCCTTTCTCATCTGTTTAGGATGAATATTTAGTGGTGGTTCCTCCTCCTTACTAGGGGTCGACCTGACCTGGAGCGTGGCCATGATCACAGGTTTTATAGGGCTCACTAGAAACACAAATCGTTTTCCTAACACCAGCGGGTAATTAGGATTCTTGCACACTGCTGCTCTAATCACTCCTTCCACGTACCTAGTCTTAACATTGATATTGGCTACGGGAAGTGTCATGGTAGCTGTATCCTTTAATGCCCCTTGTATCTCCACTTTGTCTGTGGTATACTGGTCTGGGTGCACCAGGGTTGCACTCACAACTGAGTCATATTCCAATCCTGAATCGTAAAGGCACATCACCTGATTGCCATTACACTTTACTTCTTCACAGATGGGGGGATAAGGAAGTTCATGCTGCCCTGTAGACAGTTCCTTCTTTCCGTTTTTTCCCACTGTTATCATGCATGCAGCGTGCTATGGAGGAACTTTCGTACCACATTCAATCGTATTATGATTTTGCATCCTACATATTTTACACCATTTTCCTTCTGGTCTGTAGGGTTTCCTTTCATTGAATTGCGGGTTTCTATCTCTAGGGTCAAATCTAAGCCTATCATAGTTTTGTTTACCTCTTGGGTTTTTATCCCTAGTATTATTAGAATGCTCATTTTGGTCTTGTGGGGTTCTATCACTATCAGTCTGTTTCTTCCTAATACCAGCCACTTCTTTCTGAGCTGCCTGATACCTCTCAGCAACATTGAGCACCTCACCCAACCTCTCTGCACCTTGTTCCATGAGAATATTTCTCAGGTCTGGAGCCATGGACTCTCTCAATTGCTCTATCCTGATCATTTCCTTAAGATCTTGGGTTTTCCCCAGAGCAGTCCATTTCTCCAAATAGGTTTCCAATCTGGCAGAGAATTGGTGGTAGGTCTCCCCAGACAGTAGTTTCGCATTTCTAAATCGCTTCCTGTAAAATTCCCTATTCTTCTCGTACCTAACTAGAAGAGCCTGTTTTAATATGTCATAGTCTTCCTGGTCGTCTCTGCTCAACTTTGAGAACACTTCATAAGATGTTCCCCTAAGCACTTGGGATAATTTCAAACTCCATTTGTCCCTATCCAAATCATAATTAGTAGCTAGTCTTTCAAATCTAGAGAGGAAGGACTCAATGTCATCCTCTTTTTCTACAAAGGGGTCTAATTGGTAGTTCATTGCCAAGTTAGAGACTCCGTGAGTTGCACTAGTGTTAAACTCTTTGTATAGTTGTTAACTCATACTGGCTACTAGTTGTTGAATCATGCTTTATTTGCTAAATGATGTGAATGTCCACCAGTGGATAAATGTAGATGTTGGAACTGGTGTAGTAAAGTGTAACGATTGTCAACTCATCAAACCCAGCACAGTTTTGGTCATACAGGTCATCTTGTCCTGGAACGTGATGAGGCTCCGACAAGAATGTGAGTGTAAACAATGAGTGTGTATCTGAATGTCAGTACGCGAATGGTAGAATGATTCGATAGAGTTGACAGGTTGGTAGTACATCACTCATACTCACACTGTTCGAATTCAAGAAGTACTGGAACTACGGTGGTCTTTTATAACATTTAATGGGACGCACACTTGGACAGTACGTGTATGGTTACAGGAACAAATGTCGACATAGACAGCATAATGTTGATCACAGGAATATCATCTTAAGTTAGCATTCATGCTTGGCAAATATCATAATGGAGCATTCGTAAATAAGCATTCAGCGTTCCATCATGTAAATCATCTGGCTTTACTGACTGGGCACGTCAGACCAAAACCAATATATAGGAGGCTCCTAGACCTAACCTCGTCTAGCGAATATTCCTTCACGTAAAGTTCAATATATATATATTTCATAATATAGGAATCCCAGACATGGGTTCTCACACGTAGCAGTGATCTCTTGGTTCATCGAGCGATAGTACAGGCATCCCTTTTTCTCACTCGATAAATACAAAGTATATGAATTTCAACATGGCTGTTCTCTCTCTCGTGAGCTTCACTCACTATAGAATATAGACCAAAATTAGTCATTCATTAAATGTCCTCATTTCTTCATAGCTTCTCTCATAGAGGTAATTGAATAATATCATACAATCCAGTGCTGATACATAGGAATGTCTTCTTCCTTTGAATGGATATTCTTTTTAAAAGTACCACTGTGCATCTGCTTATCAACAACGATGGCGAAGCCCAAGTTCATAATAAATTGTGGTTTTACCTTTTTATGCGAAATATAACTTTGCCATTCCTTGGCAAAAGAGAATAAACACTGGGGTAAAGTACATACAACATGTCTAAATGATTATCACTTTTCCCCATCCATATATAGATCACTATTTCGGCAAAAAAAGCCTGCTACAACAAAACTCGGCATCCTCACAGGATGACAGCCATGGATCACACCCCTTGCTAGCGATACTTCCGCTGCATAGCCTTTGACCTTTTCTAGCGACAACCAAATTAGTTCGACTTAGAAATGCAAAGATATCCATATATAAGACAGACTCGTCCTACTCATACAAACACTACGTATAAATTCAGGCCATAGATATACTGAAGCAAGAACAATCTATTCCTACCCAGCCACAGAATAAATCGCAGTAGGCCTAGAGTCGTCTGCGGAGTCCGATCGAAGATGACAGAACTATTTTCAAGGGAAGCAACCCAAAAATGACTTCTCCTTAAGCACTTAAAAAAGGAAATACTTTGCTTCCAAAATATTTGCGAACATAATAAGAATATAAATGTATTATATTGCAAGATAGTAAAAATTGCCCTTTACAGTCTTACCACACCTCCCGGGAAAAAAAAAAAAAAAATTTTTTTTTTAAAAAAATACATCTAGGAGCACCGTAGAATAGGCTCACAACGCAAGAATACTGCGCAGATGAAAATATCAGGAATAACTATAATTCCTAATATGACTGGTGAGAATATATATCTCAAAATCTGAGAGAAATTGTTTCCCTACGAATAAATGTTTCCAGGAAGGTGTGATGTACGTATAATACAATTCTGGTAATTATACAATGCATACCAAAAATTCACACTACAATCTTAAATTTATGATTTATGAAGAAACAATCATCAAAGAACAGCGGTGAATTAACATCAATAAACCGCTAAGTAGCGATACCATCATTCTATTATTAAATTACAAATGTGTATCTTAGTAAAGAAACAAAAAATAACTGTTGTAAAGTTATACATATTAAAAAGATCCAATATTTAACAGTTAAGTGGCATCATGTGGGCATCTGGACAGAATGTCCGCCATCACATTTTCTGAACCACGGATAGCTCGTACCGAAAAATGAAAAGGTTGAAGAGCGATTGCGTATCGAGTTGATCTCGAGCTCTTCAAGTTCTTACTTTGGATAGCCGTAAGAGCTTTTTGGTCAGTTTCCACTACGAAATGCGCGCCCAGAAGGAATCTTTGGAGTTTGAGAATTGACCAAACCATTGCCAATAATTCGCGGTCTAAAACCGAGTAATTCCTTTCTGCAGCATTAAGTTTTCTGGATATGTACATTACAGGATGCAGAGTTCCAGAGTACTCTTGCATTAGTGCCGCTCCAATCCCAGTGGATGAAGCGTCACTACGAAGAACAAATGTCTTATCTGTTGTAGGTAACACTAAAATAGGTGGTGATGAAAACATAGTTTTGATCTTCTCTAGTGAAGATTGGCATTCATGAGACCAGTGAACCATGTTAGGCGACCCTTTCTTTAATAGTGTAGAAAGAGGTGCCATGATAGAGGACAGATTCGGAATGAAACGTCCATAAAATTGTATGAGACCTAAAAGACTTCGCACTTGCTTTTTAGTCCTAGGGATAGAGATGTTAAGTATCTTAGTGATATTATGGTCTTCTGTCTTCAAGAAACCGTGACCTACTCGATGGCCTAAGAAAGCAATTTCGCTAAAGCCAATACAAGCTTTAGATGGTTTTGCTGTGTCAGGTTATACTCACGCAGAGTTGATAATAATTCAACTAATCCTGAATAGTGATCTTCCCAAGTATCGCTGAAAAGACAGATGTCGTCTAGATAAGCAATGACATCTGACCGATACGATAGGATTCGACGCATCATGCGTACAAATGTAGCTGGTGCGTTCATAAGGCCGAAAGGCATAAAATTCCATTGGAAAAGGCCTCTGGGAGTAGAGAAAGCGGTAAGAGGTTTGGCGCGTTCGGATAATGGAACTTGCCAATATCCTTTAGACAAATCAAGTTTAGTGAAAAAATGCGATTTAGAAAGACGAGTAAGTAACTCTTCTAGTAAAGGCATAGGTTCAGCATCGAACTTCGTAACTTGATTCAATTTGCGATAGTCAACGCAAAGACGTATGTTATTGTCTTTTTTTCGAACAATAACCATCGGCGAAGAATATGCAGAAGTGGATGGTTCGATTATTTGTAAATCTATCATTTCATCCAACTCCTTTTCAACCTGTGTTTGGAAATGTATAGGGATAGGATAAGGCCTAACCCTAATTGGAGTATGTTCAGTTAGAACAATGTCATGCTCAATGACATGAGTTTGTCCAGGGATGTCAGTGAGGACATCCTGAAATGTTTGTAACATAGACGAAACTTGTCGCCGTTCTCCTAGAGACAAATCAGGAGAAACAGTAACGTCTTTCCATGATTCACTAGAATGAAGTGGGATCATTGGAAGCGGGAGATTAACATCCGAAAAACTTGTTTCCTCATCCTGTATTACAGACAGTGATGAGTAATGACCATGTTTGACATGAGAATCGTCCGTTGCCTGGAAAATAGGCTGTAAATAGTCAGGACGTTCATGGAACTCCGTAAGCATATTGATGTGGAAGGTTTTATGCTTCCCGTTAATATCGACGATGTAGTCAACATCTGAAATTTTCGATATTATATCGTACGGACCTTTCCAACTAATAAGGAGTCTATTTTCACGACAAGGTAGCAAAAAACAAATGCTTTGTCACCAGGACAAAGTTGTCGTAAAGTTCTCTTCTTATTAGCAAATTGTCTTGCCTTCTGCTTAGCAAATTCAGAAGAGGACGTTGCCAATTTGCATGCTTCGATAATCTTTTGTCTCAGCGCGATGACATACTCGTAAGAAGATTTTGTGTCATCGTCAATATTGTCAGCTGTTATAAGATCATGCAGCAAAGACATTGGGCCGCGCGGTCGCGCGCCAAAGACAAGTTCAAAGGGCGAAAACCCTGTATGTTCATTGGGGACCTCTCTGTACGCGAAGAGGGCCGCGGGTAAAACCCTATCCCAATCCTGAGGATGATCCTCAGTTATCTTCCCTAATAAGTTCTTAAGTGTTCTATTTAGTCGCTCGACCATCCCATTGGACATAGGATGATAGATGCTACTCAAAGATCTCTCTATCTGTAGAGTAGACATTACTTGAGACATGGTATCCGATATCAGTTGGGTGCCATGATCTGATAATATTTCTCCGGGGAATCCCAGCCGAGAAAATATAAGCCAAAGAGCATCTGCAATGTCAGCGGTAGTAATGCTCTTTAGAGGGATAGCCTCTGGCCAACGTGTGCACATGTCTACACACGTTAAGATAAACTGATGTCCTCTAGCAGATTTGATCTTAAATGGACCAATGATGTCTATCGCCATTTTCTGGAATGGACGAATAGGAATATCTGCAGCCTGAATAGGCGCAGCATGACGAGGACCTTTGGATTTGACTTCTTGACATACTTTACAGGATCGACAATAGATCCGTATGTCCTTGTTCACAAAAGGCCAAAAGAAAGCCGCAAGAACTCTTGACTTAGTACGGGAAAAACCCATGTGACCAGCACACTGAGAGTCGTGTGCATGTTGTAAGATCTTAACTCTCAAATTCTTGGGTACAAGAATCTGAGAATGACTTGACTTAGTGGAGTCTTGCACCATACGTACAAGTACGCCATTCTTCATTGTAATCCAAGATTTACAATTTGAATCTTTATTCGGATCACCTTTCGTTACAAGAGTGAAGAATTTCTTAAGAGTCGGATCTTCTTCTTGTTGTTTTTATAAACGAGTCACGAGAAATTACCAAGGGATCATCTCGGTTATGCACTTCATTATCTTCAACAGATGAAGTTTCAGGCATATTGAGAGCTTGAGCTCTAGTGACTACTGCATTAGCAGATTGCATATTTTGATCTTCCCAAACGGAAATTTGCTCCGGAGTGCATTCTTTGACTCCGTGAATGCGACCGATGATAAGATCAGCGATCGGATTCGGCAAAAGACATGCGTGTACATCTCCTGTGAAGAAAGGAGTAGCAATCCTAATGATAGCGGTAGAGTATTTCTCTATGGTGCCGCCAAATGTTACGCATTTGACTACTTTGCCTGTAGAATAAGAAGGATCTATGAGTGACTGCCTAACCCCAATAGTTGTGCATCCAGAATCAAAAAGTACTGAGACTGGATTGTCATTTACCAAACCTTTGTGTAAGACAAGAGAACCTCTCCCATCATGCGCGATTGACGCAGGAAGAGCGGGAAGAGGATGGCCACAGCTTAAAGTAGACACTGTGGTTGGCTCAAATAATGTTTTGCATTGGGGGCACTGAGATGCTCTCCCAAAATCAAAAGCGGCACATGCCATATTATTAGAGTCATCATTATCTTTATTTTGTTTATAGGCTTCGTGGGACTCTTGCTGTGCAGAGTTCGCCTGGTAATGAGCTTTATGTTTTTTGAATTGTGCTCTACCTCTGTTATTATTGCCTCTGTACTTATCATTGTTTCCACTATTATAACCCCTACTCGGGTTTGAATCATAGCTCCTTTGGTTACTATCATCATATTCATTATAATGAGTATCTCGGTAATTATGATCCTGTTGTCTCCATGAAGGAAAACTTGGATAGTTTCTAGAATGACTTCCTTTGCGAAAGTTCCTATAATTATGACCACCCCTGAATCGAGGGCTGTCAGCTCTTCTCCAGGTATTCGAAGAAGAACCCTGAAATGATTGGTTACCTTGGTTCTGATAACTGTAATAGTTACCTTTTTTATTAAACCTATTTTGAGGTCCTTGGAATTTGTGAGAGTGATTAGGGTTGTATGGTGTTGCAGAAGCAACTGGCATACCTTCTTTAACCTTACTGTTGCTAATAGATACGTCCGGATGTGCAGTGACGTATTGGGTACAATACTGTTCCATTTCTTTTAGAGACTTAGGTTTACGCTCATGTAAGAATTCGAGGAAAGGTTTATTTATACTTGACATAATCTTGTCTCTGAGTATCAAGTCCATAAGGGCTTCATAAGTCTTTTCTGTTTTGGATAGCTCAATCCAACGATCAAATGTAAGACGTGTTCTTGCAATGAATTCTGAGAATTCTACACCTGCCTCAGGCACCATTGTCTTAAACAACTTCCGATAACCCTCTTCAGACAACTGATACTTCTTTAACAAGGCTGCCCTAATAACATCATAGTTATCTTTGTCAGCCTCTTCAACCAAACTTAAACTAGTCAGAGAATCACCTTTCAGATTTTCTGATAACTGGTTAGCATATTGTGATTTGTCCACATTATGTGCTCGACACGAGCGTTCAAATCTGTTTAGCCAGAATGTTATGTCATCACTGGAAGGGTTGAACGCTGGTACCTTGACCTTGTAAGTAAAGGGTTTACCATTACCACTAGATGCTTGATTAACATTACTTATGTTTGTTAACTTTAACTTTTCTAACTCAAATGCTAAAAGTTCTTTTTGGTGTTCATGTTCTCTTATTGCTTTTTTTTCTTGAGCTTCAGCTTGTAATTTTCTCTCTTCTGCTGTAGCTTCATCCTTTCTTTTCTCTTTTTCCATTTCCATCTGGAATCTTTTTTCATCAGTCTGTATCTGCAATTTCTTTTGTTCATCCTCTCTTTGTAATTTTTTTTTTCCTCAGCTGCTAATTTCTTTTCTTCAATCAATGCTTTTCTTTCTTCAGCAGCAGCAGCAGGTTTTCTCTCTTCTGCAGCTAATGCTTTGTCATATTGAGCAACTGCCCATTGTTCTAATTGCTGACCAGTCATATCAAGAGCCCTGCCTTGTGTGATAAAATAATCTAAGGTAGACATCTTGTCTAATAAGATCAGTAATTTGCAAAAGTAAATAAATTCACTTTCTTAGTCTTAATCAAAGACCTTGTATGATAACTTATTAACCTGTGGAAAAATAGTACTTAACTATCCCAATCACTGTGGGAAACAAGCCTTACAAAGGTCTTGTATAAATCCTTATATAATAACAGCTATAAGTTGCTGGTTCACTCTATAATATAAGTGCAGTGCACCAGAAATAGTGTTTTATGTCATCAACTGTGTACCTTTAGTAATAGCAATTAACTATCAGTTGATTCTTGTACATCAATTTATATGATCAACTATATTTTAAATAGTGTATGTCGATCAGGCACAAAACAAAACAGTTATACAGAAGAACATGAAAACATTTGCGGAAATGAAATAAATCAAATGGGAAAAACAATAAAAGATAAACCGCACGAGGATAACAAATACAAATAACGCCACAGTATATAAATATAAATTGAGAATAGAACTGAAAGATAGAATAGGGTAGACCAACAAATTACAAACAAATCAAAACAAACTAAAGAACAGAGGAATATTACAAAAACAACAATGAGTACAGACTTCACAGCTAACACTAATAGCAACAGCTGTCGCAGCAAATTTTCAATAAAGAAAATTGCACCTATAGAAACGCACACATCAGACCCTCTATTACGTGGGATACTCTGCTGTGTGACACCGCCCAACCGAAACAACAACCCGCTGGATACAAACAAATATCACATATAAATAGTTAAACATAAATACATAAATGCATAAATAGTATGGCAATATGATGTAAATAGAGTGTTGCAGAAAGAATGTGTTGGAATGAAGGCTCAGTTACACTGCCTAATAGTACAGTACTGTGGTACTTTATTAAACAAATACTTCTGGTCTAATTATTTTAAATTCAACACAGAAATAGAAGCTCCATCGTTGATTTGAATGATAACAATCAATGTAGGACTTCTCAGTTCAATAACATTTTCTTTCGCAAACACTGTCAAATATTCTCCAGTCCTGATGTGTAATGTTCTATGTTTCAACCAAGCTTGCTGTGTAACACTGTCAGTTGTATGGCAAATGTCCAATGAACCAAATGTCAACAAACCCTGACCTAGTTACTGCATACTCTCGACAGGACAGGTCACGCTGACATCACTGTAGAGTTGTACTGTTGATGTATTTGTGTGTCGTAACAGACCCCAAGGAACGTCTGGTCTCAGTAGTTTACTTCTCAATATGGTCACTGTGCAGGTTGACCCAGGAAGCTGGCACACCAGTTGTTAAACTCTTTGTGTAGTTGTTAACTCATACTGGCTACTAGTTGTTGAATCATGCTTTATTTGCTAAATGATGTGAATGTCCACCAGTGGATAAATGTAGATGTTGGAACTGGTGTAGTAAAGTGTAACGATTGTCAACTCATCAAACCCAGCACAGTTTTGGTCATACAGGTCATCTTGTCCTGGAACGTGATGAGGCTCCGACAAGAATGTGAGTGTAAACAATGAGTGTGTATCTGAATGTCAGTACGCGAATGGTAGAATGATTCGATAGAGTTGACAGGTTGGTAGTACATCACTCATACTCACACTGTTCGAATTCAAGAAGTACTGGAACTACGGTGGTCTTTTATAACATTTAATGGGACGCACACTTGGACAGTACGTGTATGGTTACAGGAACAAATGTCGACATAGACAGCATAATGTTGATCACAGGAATATCATCTTAAGTTAGCATTCATGCTTGGCAAATATCATAATGGAGCATTCGTAAATAAGCATTCAGCGTTCCATCATGTAAATCATCTGGCTTTACTGACTGGGCACGTCAGACCAAAACCAATATATAGGAAGGCTCCTAGACCTAACCTCGTCTAGCGAATATTCCTTCACGTAAAGTTCAATATATATATATTTCATAATATAGGAATCCCAGACATGGGTTCTCACACGTAGCAGTGATCTCTTGGTTCATCGAGCGATAGTACAGGCATCCCTTTTTCTCACTCGATAAATACAAAGTATATGAATTTCAACATGGCTGTTCTCTCTCTCGTGAGCTTCACTCACTATAGAATATAGACCAAAATTAGTCATTCATTAAATGTCCTCATTTCTTCATAGCTTCTCTCATAGAGGTAATTGAATAATATCATACAATCTAGTGCTGATACATAGGAATGTCTTCTTCCTTTGAATGGATATTCTTTTTAAAAGTACCACTGTGCATCTGCTTATCAACAACGATGGCGAAGCCCAAGTTCATAATAAATTGTGGTTTTACCTTTTTATGCGAAATATAACTTTGCCATTCCTTGGCAAAAGAGAATAAACACTGGGGTAAAGTACATACAACATGTCTAAATGATTATCACTTTTCCCCATCCATATATAGATCACTATTTCGGCAAAAAAGCCTGCTACAACAAAACTCGGCATCCTCACAGGATGACAGCCATGGATCACACCCCTTGCTAGCGATACTTCCGCTGCATAGCCTTTGACCTTTTCTAGCGACAACCAAATTAGTTCGACTTAGAAATGCAAAGATATCCATATATAAGACAGACTCGTCCTACTCATACAAACACTACGTATAAATTCAGGCCATAGATATACTGAAGCAAGAACAATCTATTCCTACCCAGCCACAGAATAAATCGCAGTAGGCCTAGAGTCGTCTGCGGAGTCCGATCGAAGATGACAGAACTATTTTCAAGGGAAGCAACCCAAAAATGACTTCTCCTTAAGCACTTAAAAAAGGAAATACTTTGCTTCCAAAATATTTGCGAACATAATAAGAATATAAATGTATTATATTGCAAGATAGTAAAAATTGCCCTTTACAGTCTTACCACACCTCCCGGGAAAAAAAAAAAAAAATTTTTTTTTTAAAAATACATCTAGGAGCACCGTAGAATAGGCTCACAACGCAAGAATACTGCGCAGATGAAAATATCAGGAATAACTATAATTCCTAATATGACTGGTGAGAATATATATCTCAAAATCTGAGAGAAATTGTTTCCCTACGAATAAATGTTTCCAGGAAGGTGTGATGTACGTATAATACAATTCTGGTAATTATACAATGCATACCAAAAATTCACACTACAATCTTAAATTTATGATTTATGAAGAAACAATCATCAAAGAACAGCGGTGAATTAACATCAATAAACCGCTAAGTAGCGATACCATCATTCTATTATTAAATTACAAATGTGTATCTTAGTAAAGAAACAAAAAATAACTGTTGTAAAGTTATACATATTAAAAAGATCCAATATTTAACAGTTAAGTGGCATCATGTGGGCATCTGGACAGAATGTCCGCCATCACATTTTCTGAACCACGGATAGCTCGTACCGAAAAATGAAAAGGTTGAAGAGCGATTGCGTATCGAGTTGATCTCGAGCTCTTCAAGTTCTTACTTTGGATAGCCGTAAGAGCTTTTTGGTCAGTTTCCACTACGAAATGCGCGCCCAGAAGGAATCTTTGGAGTTTGAGAATTGACCAAACCATTGCCAATAATTCGCGGTCTAAAACCGAGTAATTCCTTTCTGCAGCATTAAGTTTTCTGGATATGTACATTACAGGATGCAGAGTTCCAGAGTACTCTTGCATTAGTGCCGCTCCAATCCCAGTGGATGAAGCGTCACTACGAAGAACAAATGTCTTATCTGTTGTAGGTAACACTAAAATAGGTGGTGATGAAAACATAGTTTTGATCTTCTCTAGTGAAGATTGGCATTCATGAGACCAGTGAACCATGTTAGGCGACCCTTTCTTTAATAGTGTAGAAAGAGGTGCCATGATAGAGGACAGATTCGGAATGAAACGTCCATAAAATTGTATGAGACCTAAAAGACTTCGCACTTGCTTTTTAGTCCTAGGGATAGAGATGTTAAGTATCTTAGTGATATTATGGTCTTCTGTCTTCAAGAAACCGTGACCTACTCGATGGCCTAAGAAAGCAATTTCGCTAAAGCCAATACAAGCTTTAGATGGTTTTGCTGTCAGGTTATACTCACGCAGAGTTGATAATAATTCAACTAATCCTGAATAGTGATCTTCCCAAGTATCGCTGAAAAGACAGATGTCGTCTAGATAAGCAATGACATCTGACCGATACGATAGGATTCGACGCATCATGCGTACAAATGTAGCTGGTGCGTTCATAAGGCCGAAAGGCATAAAATTCCATTGGAAAAGGCCTCTGGGAGTAGAGAAAGCGGTAAGAGGTTTGGCGCGTTCGGATAATGGAACTTGCCAATATCCTTTAGACAAATCAAGTTTAGTGAAAAAATGCGATTTAGAAAGACGAGTAAGTAACTCTTCTAGTAAAGGCATAGGTTCAGCATCGAACTTCGTAACTTGATTCAATTTGCGATAGTCAACGCAAAGACGTATGTTATTGTCTTTTTTTCGAACAATAACCATCGGCGAAGAATATGCAGAAGTGGATGGTTCGATTATTTGTAAATCTATCATTTCATCCAACTCCTTTTCAACTTGTGTTTGGAAATGTATAGGGATAGGATAAGGCCTAACCCTAATTGGAGTATGTTCAGTTAGAACAATGTCATGCTCAATGACATGAGTTTGTCCAGGGATGTCAGTGAGGACATCCTGAAATGTTTGTAACATAGACGAAACTTGTCGCCGTTCTCCTAGAGACAAATCAGGAGAAACAGTAACGTCTTTCCATGATTCACTAGAATGAAGTGGGATCATTGGAAGCGGGAGATTAACATCCGAAAAACTTGTTTCCTCATCCTGTATTACAGACAGTGATGAGTAATGACCATGTTTGACATGAGAATCGTCCGTTGCCTGGAAAATAGGCTGTAAATAGTCAGGACGTTCATGGAACTCCGTAAGCATATTGATGTGGAAGGTTTTATGCTTCCCGTTAATATCGACGATGTAGTCAACATCTGAAATTTTCGATATTATATCGTACGGACCTTTCCAACTAATAAGGAGTCTATTTTCACGACAAGGTAGCAAAACAAATGCTTTGTCACCAGGACAAAGTTGTCGTAAAGTTCTCTTCTTATTAGCAAATTGTCTTGCCTTCTGCTTAGCAAATTCAGAAGAGGACGTTGCCAATTTGCATGCTTCGATAATCTTTTGTCTCAGCGCGATGACATACTCGTAAGAAGATTTTGTGTCATCGTCAATATTGTCAGCTGTTATAAGATCATGCAGCAAAGACATTGGGCCGCGCGGTCGCGCGCCAAAGACAAGTTCAAAGGGCGAAAACCCTGTATGTTCATTGGGGACCTCTCTGTACGCGAAGAGGGCCGCGGGTAAAACCCTATCCCAATCTTGAGGATGATCCTCAGTTATCTTCCCTAATAAGTTCTTAAGTGTTCTATTTAGTCGCTCGACCATCCCATTGGACATAGGATGATAGATGCTACTCAAAGATCTCTCTATCTGTAGAGTAGACATTACTTGAGACATGGTATCCGATATCAGTTGGGTGCCATGATCTGATAATATTTCTCCGGGGAATCCCAGCCGAGAAAATATAAGCCAAAGAGCATCTGCAATGTCAGCGGTAGTAATGCTCTTTAGAGGGATAGCCTCTGGCCAACGTGTGCACATGTCTACACACGTTAAGATAAACTGATGTCCTCTAGCAGATTTGATCTTAAATGGACCAATGATGTCTATCGCCATTTTCTGGAATGGACGAATAGGAATATCTGCAGCCTGAATAGGCGCAGCATGACGAGGACCTTTGGATTTGACTTCTTGACATACTTTACAGGATCGACAATAGATCCGTATGTCCTTGTTCACAAAGGCCAAAAGAAAGCCGCAAGAACTCTTGACTTAGTACGGGAAAAACCCATGTGACCAGCACACTGAGAGTCGTGTGCATGTTGTAAGATCTTAACTCTCAAATTCTTGGGTACAAGAATCTGAGAATGACTTGACTTAGTGGAGTCTTGCACCATACGTACAAGTACGCCATTCTTCATTGTAATCCAAGATTTACAATTTGAATCTTTATTCGGATCACCTTTCGTTACAAGAGTGAAGAATTTCTTAAGAGTCGGATCTTCTTCTTGTTGTTTTATAAACGAGTCACGAGAAATTACCAAGGGATCATCTCGGTTATGCACTTCATTATCTTCAACAGATGAAGTTTCAGGCATATTGAGAGCTTGAGCTCTAGTGACTACTGCATTAGCAGATTGCATATTTTGATCTTCCCAAACGGAAATTTGCTCCGGAGTGCATTCTTTGACTCCGTGAATGCGACCGATGATAAGATCAGCGATCGGATTCGGCAAAAGACATGCGTGTACATCTCCTGTGAAGAAAGGAGTAGCAATCCTAATGATAGCGGTAGAGTATTTCTCTATGGTGCCGCCAAATGTTACGCATTTGACTACTTTGCCTGTAGAATAAGAAGGATCTATGAGTGACTGCCTAACCCCAATAGTTGTGCATCCAGAATCAAAAAGTACTGAGACTGGATTGTCATTTACCAAACCTTTGTGTAAGACAAGAGAACCTCTCCCATCATGCGCGATTGACGCAGGAAGAGCGGGAAGAGGATGGCCACAGCTTAAAGTAGACACTGTGGTTGGCTCAAATAATGTTTTGCATTGGGGGCACTGAGATGCTCTCCCAAAATCAAAAGCGGCACATGCCATATTATTAGAGTCATCATTATCTTTATTTTGTTTATAGGCTTCGTGGGACTCTTGCTGTGCAGAGTTCGCCTGGTAATGAGCTTTATGTTTTTTGAATTGTGCTCTACCTCTGTTATTATTGCCTCTGTACTTATCATTGTTTCCACTATTATAACCCCTACTCGGGTTTGAATCATAGCTCCTTTGGTTACTATCATCATATTCATTATAATGAGTATCTCGGTAATTATGATCCTGTTGTCTCCATGAAGGAAAACTTGGATAGTTTCTAGAATGACTTCCTTTGCGAAAGTTCCTATAATTATGACCACCCCTGAATCGAGGGCTGTCAGCTCTTCTCCAGGTATTCGAAGAAGAACCCTGAAATGATTGGTTACCTTGGTTCTGATAACTGTAATAGTTACCTTTTTTATTAAACCTATTTTGAGGTCCTTGGAATTTGTGAGAGTGATTAGGGTTGTATGGTGTTGCAGAAGCAACTGGCATACCTTCTTTAACCTTACTGTTGCTAATAGATACGTCCGGATGTGCAGTGACGTATTGGGTACAATACTGTTCCATTTCTTTTAGAGACTTAGGTTTACGCTCATGTAAGAATTCGAGGAAAGGTTTATTTATACTTGACATAATCTGTCTCTGAGTATCAAGTCCATAAGGGCTTCATAAGTCTTTTCTGTTTTGGATAGCTCAATCCAACGATCAAATGTAAGACGTGTTCTTGCAATGAATTCTGAGAATTCTACACCTGCCTCAGGCACCATTGTCTTAAACAACTTCCGATAACCCTCTTCAGACAACTGATACTTCTTTAACAAGGCTGCCCTAATAACATCATAGTTATCTTTGTCAGCCTCTTCAACCAAACTTAAACTAGTCAGAGAATCACCTTTCAGATTTTCTGATAACTGGTTAGCATATTGTGATTTGTCCACATTATGTGCTCGACACGAGCGTTCAAATCTGTTTAGCCAGAATGTTATGTCATCACTGGAAGGGTTGAACGCTGGTACCTTGACCTTGTAAGTAAAGGGTTTACCATTACCACTAGATGCTTGATTAACATTACTTATGTTTGTTAACTTTAACTTTTCTAACTCAAATGCTAAAAGTTCTTTTTGGTGTTCATGTTCTCTTATTGCTTTTTTTTCTTGAGCTTCAGCTTGTAATTTTCTCTCTTCTGCTGTAGCTTCATCCTTTCTTTTCTCTTTTTCCATTTCCATCTGGAATCTTTTTTCATCAGTCTGTATCTGCAATTTCTTTTGTTCATCCTCTCTTTGTAATTTTTTTTCCTCAGCTGCTAATTTCTTTTCTTCAATCAATGCTTTTCTTTCTTCAGCAGCAGCAGCAAGTTTTCTCTCTTCTGCAGCTAATGCTTTGTCATATTGAGCAACTGCCCATTGTTCTAATTGCTGACCAGTCATATCAAGAGCCCTGCCTTGTGTGATAAAATAATCTAAGGTAGACATCTTGTCTAATAAGATCAGTAATTTGCAAAAGTAAATAAATTCACTTTCTTAGTCTTAATCAAAGACCTTGTATGATAACTTATTAACCTGTGGAAAAATAGTACTTAACTATCCCAATCACTGTGGGAAACAAGCCTTACAAAGGTCTTGTATAAATCTTTATATAATAACAGCTATAAGTTGCTGGTTCACTCTATAATATAAGTGCAGTGCACCAGAAATAGTGTTTTATGTCATCAACTGTGTACCTTTAGTAATAGCAATTAACTATCAGTTGATTCTTGTACATCAATTTATATGATCAACTATATTTTAAATAGTGTATGTCGATCAGGCACAAAACAAAACAGTTATACAGAAGAACATGAAAACATTTGCGGAAATGAAATAAATCAAATGGGAAAAAAACAATAAAAGATAAACCGCACGAGGATAACAAATACAAATAACGCCACAGTATATAAATATAAATTGAGAATAGAACTGAAAGATAGAATAGGGTAGACCAACAAATTACAAACAAATCAAAACAAACTAAAGAACAGAGGAATATTACAAAAACAACAATGAGTACAGACTTCACAGCTAACACTAATAGCAACAGCTGTCGCAGCAAATTTTCAATAAAGAAAATTGCACCTATAGAAACGCACACATCAGACCCTCTATTACGTGGGATACTCTGCTGTGTGACACCGCCCAACCGAAACAACAACCCGCTGGATACAAACAAATATCACATATAAATAGTTAAACATAAATACATAAATGCATAAATAGTATGGCAATATGATGTAAATAGAGTGTTGCAGAAAGAATGTGTTGGAATGAAGGCTCAGTTACACTGCCTAATAGTACAGTACTGTGGTACTTTATTAAACAAATACTTCTGGTCTAATTATTTTAAATTCAACACAGAAATAGAAGCTCCATCGTTGATTTGAATGATAACAATCAATGTAGGACTTCTCAGTTCAATAACATTTTCTTTCGCAAACACTGTCAAATATTCTCCAGTCCTGATGTGTAATGTTCTATGTTTCAACCAAGCTTGCTGTGTAACACTGTCAGTTGTATGGCAAATGTCCAATGAACCAAATGTCAACAAACCCTGACCTAGTTACTGCATACTCTCGACAGGACAGGTCACGCTGACATCACTGTAGAGTTGTACTGTTGATGTATTTGTGTGTCGTAACAGACCCCAAGGAACGTCTGGTCTCAGTAGTTTACTTCTCAATATGGTCACTGTGCAGGTTGACCCAGGAAGCTGGCACACCAGTTGTTAAACTCTTTTTGTAGTTGTTAACTCATACTGGCTACTAGTTGTTGAATCATGCTTTATTTGCTAAATGATGTGAATGTCCACCAGTGGATAAATGTAGATGTTGGAACTGGTGTAGTAAAGTGTAACGATTGTCAACTCATCAAACCCAGCACAGTTTTGGTCATACAGGTCATCTTGTCCTGGAACGTGATGAGGCTCCGACAAGAATGTGAGTGTAAACAATGAGTGTGTATCTGAATGTCAGTACGCGAATGGTAGAATGATTCGATAGAGTTGACAGGTTGGTAGTACATCACTCATACTCACACTGTTCGAATTCAAGAAGTACTGGAACTACGGTGGTCTTTTATAACATTTAATGGGACGCACACACTTGGACAGTACGTGTATGGTTACAGGAACAAATGTCGACATAGACAGCATAATGTTGATCACAGGAATATCATCTTAAGTTAGCATTCATGCTTGGCAAATATCATAATGGAGCATTCGTAAATAAGCATTCAGCGTTCCATCATGTAAATCATCTGGCTTTACTGACTGGGCACGTCAGACCAAAACCAATATATAGGAAGGCTCCTAGACCTAACCTCGTCTAGCGAATATTCCTTCACGTAAAGTTCAATATATATATATTTCATAATATAGGAATCCCAGACATGGGTTCTCACACGTAGCAGTGATCTCTTGGTTCATCGAGCGATAGTACAGGCATCCCTTTTTCTCACTCGATAAATACAAAGTATATGAATTTCAACATGGCTGTTCTCTCTCTCGTGAGCTTCACTCACTATAGAATATAGACCAAAATTAGTCATTCATTAAATGTCCTCATTTCTTCATAGCTTCTCTCATAGAGGTAATTGAATAATATCATACAATCTAGTGCTGATACATAGGAATGTCTTCTTCCTTTGAATGGATATTCTTTTTAAAAGTACCACTGTGCATCTGCTTATCAACAACGATGGCGAAGCCCAAGTTCATAATAAATTGTGGTTTTACCTTTTTATGCGAAATATAACTTTGCCATTCCTTGGCAAAAGAGAATAAACACTGGGGTAAAGTACATACAACATGTCTAAATGATTATCACTTTTCCCCATCCATATATAGATCACTATTTCGGCAAAAAAGCCTGCTACAACAAAACTCGGCATCCTCACAGGATGACAGCCATGGATCACACCCCTTGCTAGCGATACTTCCGCTGCATAGCCTTTGACCTTTTCTAGCGACAACCAAATTAGTTCGACTTAGAAATGCAAAGATATCCATATATAAGACAGACTCGTCCTACTCATACAAACACTACGTATAAATTCAGGCCATAGATATACTGAAGCAAGAACAATCTATTCCTACCCAGCCACAGAATAAATCGCAGTAGGCCTAGAGTCGTCTGCGGAGTCCGATCGAAGATGACAGAACTATTTTCAAGGGAAGCAACCCAAAAATGACTTCTCCTTAAGCACTTAAAAAAGGAAATACTTTGCTTCCAAAATATTTGCGAACATAATAAGAATATAAATGTATTATATTGCAAGATTTCTTATCCTTCCCTATCAGCCTCTAATTGTAATCTTTTGTCTTCTGCTAATCTCCTATCGAAGTCACCGGGTGTGGATAATATCCCAGCAGAGCTCTTGAAATATGGAGGACCAGATATAGTAAAAATCATGACAACAATTTGCCAGAAGATATGGAGCACAAAAAAGTGGCAAAAAGAGTGGACGCAGTCATTAATAATACCGCTTCCAAAGAAAGGAAATCTAAAAATGTGCAAGAACTACAGAACCATTAGCCTTATTAGTCATCCAAGTAAAGTGATGTTGAGGATACTTTTGAACAGAATAAAACAGAAATCAGAAGAAATCTTGTCCGAGGTACAGGCTGGCTTTAGACCAAAAAGAAGTACCTCAGAACAAATTTTCAATATTAGATTACTGATCGAAAAACATCTCCAGCATCAACACGATTTATACCATAACTTCATCGATTTCACAAAAGCCTTCGATCGAGTCTGGCATGAAAGCTTATGGCAAATAATGAGAAAATTCAATTTTGATACCAACATCATAGATATCATTGAAGCACTATACAAGGACGCAAGCAGTGTTGTTTTTGCAAGCAATGACATTGGAGAATTTTTCAAAACAACTGTAGGAGTTCGCCAGGGATGTATCCTGTCCCCAGTGCTCTTTAATATATATCTAGAACATATTATGCAGAAGGCTCTTTATGATTATAAAACAACCATATCAATTGGAGGCCGACCTCTTTGCAATCTACGTTTTGCTGATGATATCAATCTGATAGCTGGAACAGAATCAGAACTTCAAGACCTTACCTCTAGACTGGAGAAAGTAACAAGAACGTATGGGATGGAAATTAATATAGAAAAGAGCAAGATAATGGTGAATAGCCATAAGAAACATGTTCCGACCAACATTACGTTAAATGGGCAAACGTTAGAAGAAGTTAACACCTTTAAATATCTCGGGTCCACTATATGTAGTGATGGAAGATCGAGTAAAGAAATCAAGACAAGACTTGAGATGGCCTCAGCTGCCATGACAAGACTGAATGTGATCTGGAAAAGTAACATCAGTTTTCCTGTGAAGATCAAATTATACAAATCACTTGTATTATCTATTCTCTTATATGGGTGTGAGAGCTGGACACTCACTGCAGATACGGAGCGAAGGATTCAGGCTTTCGAGCATAAATGTTACAAAAGAATTTTGCGCATTTGCTATAAAGAGCACAAAACAAATGTCTATGTTAGAGAGAAGATAAACACCTATGCAGGCCACCAAGAACCACTTTTGTCAGTAGTGAAACGTCGAAAGCTTGCCTGGTTTGGGCATGTAACTCGTCATGACTCCCTTTCGAAAATGATCCTCCAGGGAACAGTCGAAGGTAAACGGAGAAGAGGAAGGCAAAGAAAATCCTGGGCTGATAACATCAAAGAATGGGCAGGACACGGTTTTTCCACACTTGTACGCATTGCTGAGGAAAGAGAGCAGTGGAGGACCCTGTCTGCTGATGCTTCCACCATGGCACCCCTACGACCCATGACGGGTTACGGGTTGAGATGATGATGAATCTCCTATCCTCCCTCTCAATAAATTTGTCACATTCTGAAGTCACATACTAAATAAGAACTTGCCCTTCCATGCCCATTTCCTTTGCAGTCTGCACAGCAGCAGATCTAAACTTGGCCAAGTCTGCCATCTTTTCTGACATACAACTGTATAAATCTTAATATATTAACTAACAAGTATGACTAAATTATGATAGGCAGTGACAACTCATTCAGATTTCCACACATAATTACTTTTTGTTATTTTAACAATGGGGATTCCCTGGGTCTAATTAACAATAACAATGATAAAAATCCCGGACGAGCCCCCAATATATGTGGCGAGTGTGCCGGAGAGGTTAATTATGTTATTAAACTAAGTGTACTCGGAGTGAGGTCAAGCTATATAAGTCCCTGATTATAATTATTGATGATAATGTATTCTCAGGGTACCTATCCGCTATCTCTCGAAGATCTCACTCCGGGAGATATTTTAGGATAGTGTTATGTGTTTTATATGGCTACGTGTCTAGGGTAATGTTAGTATAGTGATATGTGCATAAAACGAACACAACTGTAACTCAATGAAATGGACTTAAGTAAGACTGTTGTTACGTTTAGACAATTATTTTACAATTTTATTTTCCTGTCCCTCAAATCTTTTTGGGGCAGGAATGGTTAAAACTGAAAATGAATGTATTTACATATGATAAATAAATAAGGTGGAATCTTTGTCCATAACTTGATAATAAACAAATGTCACTGTAGGTGTATAACACAGACTGATGTAATACTGTCTATAAGTGTGAGTCAATGGTAGGAAGGACTATTGTTTTCATCATGCCCACAAATATGAAAGTTCACGTGTGGAAATTTTTATATGAATGAGGGGTCAGAGCCCACGAATGTGGACTTCACCTGATGTTACTGGCTGACGTAGGTTTCAGCAGATTATATAAATTCAGCATGCGGTCTTTCTCCAGGCCATAAAATACGGCATACAGCTTTGTTGAGGCTTTCTATGTCCTCCACCTCTGTCTTCACAAAGTTTCCTGCCACCAACAATGGTAACAGGCAATATAACCCTGAAAAAGAAGGACGTTCCCCTACGTTTATATGCTGGCTATAATATTTCCACAATTACTCAAATTTACCATCACTTGTTGTCATGGTCGTGTGCAAACATTTGCACTAGCCCCTAAGTCATTTGACTCCATTCTGTACGGTGTTTACATTCTTCTTCCATATGGCTGCAACGCCCCTGTTACTTTAAACAATGATTTTCTTCCATACAATCAGATAGGTATACAGTTGTCTTCTGGTAACCTGTTAATTCTTTTGTGCAATCATTCTAAGTATGTTTTTCTGGCGTCATTTGTACACTGTGACACTGCAGAAGACTGCCAGTAGCTTTCTGGACTTACAGTCGTAATGGTTTTATTTATGGCAATATTCAAACACAATTTAATTTTGTTTCTCAATAAATCTGCTTTGGCATGCCTGCTAGGATGTCGTAAGCCTTTTCCTATGGCAATGTCGTACAACACAAAGTTTTGGGCCCCCATCTGGGTTTGCCTCTACATATTAATAAATATATCAATAAAAGTATTTATCTTACCGCAATCAATGAAGTATTTCACACAAAAGTAAGATTAACTGGCAATCAATGGCACAGGTGTAGATTGCTGGCGCCCAGACCGCAAATTTCAAATATAGTAGTAGTGTTATAGGTTGGAAATTTACGTTACTAGTTTTCTTTGAATGGGGGAAATTTGAGAGGGGGGGGGGGGGTTACACGGAGTTAGTTTTACTACAGAAAACAGTGTCGAAGGTCGTCGTGTTAAAATGTCACACAATGAAATATAAATAATAGGAACTAACTTAACTAACGAAGAGAATCGTCAGCAGTCAAGAAAGTAAAGCCTAATGTAATATAAGTAACTAAAAGTGTGTAAAAGAAAAAAAAAATTTACAAAGGAATACGTAATTAACACATTAACTACCGCAAGCCGCTGTCAGCGGCTCACAAAATAATCACATTTGGACCGCAAGCCGCTCAGAACGCCAATCTAATTTTAGTAATAAAACGAATGAAAAATGTACTGAAACACTCTCTGTTCTGGTTCGAGATTTTAAGTTGCCACCGGAAAACAAATTCCCAAAGCATGGTTGTTGTAGAACACTGGAAAATTGATATTATGTTCATATTTTTCAGCATTTTGGGTTAGTTACCAAATCGTGTAAAACTGTTTACCGTGGCAACTAGTGATAGGACTACCAAAAATGCGTGTACTTCTCGTTTGACGGCTGAATAGGATAGAAACGTGTTTCACAATTGACTGATAGATCTAGCGACGAGGACAAGAGTGAAAACGGTGTGCACATTGATTGAAATTGTGATTTTGATAGAGATGCGCCCCAAGCAGTCATAATTGTGAAACTATTGCAAGTCCTCGGCCATCGGAGGGCCGTTAAATAGCAACAACCTCTATTAGAGTTACCAGTGTTTATTGTAATAGTGCATTCATTTATCTTTAAAATGACGTGTAATTCATAAAAATCTGTAAACAATTACGAAAACTACAGCTTACTTTGTGCAAACACATACAGGATGAAAATGGGAAAAAATTTAATTCGGCCACATTGTGTTTTTCAATTCGGTAGTTAATGTGTTAATTACTCAAAGTAAGAAAGTATATCTGTGATGTAACTATGTGTGGGTAATGTGAACTAAATAAAGCGAGGTAATTAAAGTACTAAAATATCATCTTAGAATTTAACGAAGAGAAGGAATGATTAAGGGACATAAGAGAAGACAAACGCAGAAGCAAAGAAATAGCATGGATGAAGAACCTAAGCTATAATTAATATATAACTAACTAAGAACTTAACCTTAACTTTTTCATAAACTATAATCATGGAAAAAAAATTAATATCTAATAATTAATATAAGACCTAAAAATATAATGAGACTAATCAAAAGGCTAAGAATATGAAATATAAAAAGATTAATCAAAGTCCCAATATCGTAACTAAAATAATTAATGTTCAGTTATGAGTAATCACAGAGAAATCCCTCGTAGAATAATCTTGAGAAGATAGAGTTCCGCTTACAATTAATATCCCGGTATTTCCGTGAATTTATAGAAATGTACATGATATAACAATAGCATCAAATGTTTATTCCGCTGAAGTAGATCATAAATGTTCAAAAGGCACCATGGAAGGTGCATGTAACAAATAGTCCATTAAAAGTGCGATAAGATAGCGCGGGTAGATTTCACTGTATCGAGTGGTAGATATATATCTGGACACAAACCATAGTCCATCACCAAGAAATGAAAAACCAACAATGGGCATCGAATGAAATTGACGAAATCTTCTGCAGCTCCGGACGAATTATGAAGAGATGATTGTGCCGATAGTCATGAGGTACGAACAATGAAATTGATCAATGTCAAATGACAAATCGTACCATCGGACAGTACGAGGAGTAACGAATATATTCATAGTAGAAGGTATCTTGTACCTTTGGGTATGTGAATCGTGAACCATCCCGTAGTGGAGATAACAAAAGTTTCTGGATATGAAACTAATTCGTGATCACTACCCGTAGACGTCTCTGTCATACTAGTTTACGCAATGCAAAGTGAGTGACTTAACTTGCACTGAATTAACAACAAAACGTTTATCGGTAAGGAGTAGATGATTCATGAAGTACGTTGGGATATGCGATAATGTCATCGGGTGAAGTCAGCAATAATATGTACAGCTGGAAGTATGAATACCGATTGCTATACAGAAATGTCCATATGTCCACAGATAAAAGATGTACTTCAATCCGTCTTTATTAGCCAAGGTCCAGCCACACAACGTGGAAGATTTGATCCGTCAATCATGGTGGATGATTAACTGATCATCAAAGATGAGTAAATTGTTATGAATGTTTGTTGAGGTAAGCAATAGTGATGTCATATTAAATCACTACCAAACTGGAACGCTGAGATCATCGGATTCATCTATCAAGTGTTCGACATAAGAACCAGTACGTTCGTGAAGTACATACAATTTAGTTGAATTGCATCATAATTTTTCATCTGATGTGGATGACGGGTGACGAGACAACGAGTCGGCCACAACATTCTCAGTACCGGGAATGGACTCGATGTTAAATTCAAATGGCTGTAATAAGATAGAGAAACGAGCCAGCTTTGGACTTTTGTGATTGGCTCGTCTGAGAGCAGCCACTGACTTTTGGTCGGTCTGAACGATGAAAGGAGCGCCCAATAAAAATTTCTCTAGTTTTTGGATCGCCCATACAACCGCAAGGAGCTCTTTGTCTATGATGGAATACTTCTTTTCTGTGTCAGTGAGCATTCTTGATAAATACAATGTTGGGTACAGCACGCCATCAGGATCCTGGAGGAGACTGGCGCCCAAGCCGAAGTTGCTTGCATCTGTACGAAGAATATAAATCTTTGTAATATCTGGCAACCGTAAAATCGGAGGCCGAGAAAAAATGGCAAGGATTTTATTAAAAGTTATATTATATTCTTCAGTTCATTTTATTTTCACAGGCATGCCTTTCCGCAAGAGGGAAGACAATACAGTTGTGATAGACGACAAATTGGGGATAAACCTACTGTAGTATTGAACTAACCCTAGCAAATTTCTAACTTGCTTTTTCGTAGTAGGGATAGATAAATTAAGGATTTTAGAAACATTCTAAGGAATAGTCTGAATACGACCATCCCCAATGATATGACCCAGGAAAGTAATTTCCTGAAATGCAATTTGGACCTTCGTAGGTCTTGCAGTCAATGTGTGTAATCGTAAAGTATCCAATAGCGAGTCAAGTCATTACAAGATGTAAAGGTAAGAAGAGGTGCAGATGTGGGAAGTGATCACTATTTAGTAGTAGCAAAACTGAAAGTGAAACTAAGAAGGGCTGGACCAACTGTAACTACACAGAAAAGGTTTGACATCAGCAAATTAAATGGCCCCTTACCAGAAAAGCTTTTGCGGCTGACATAAAGAAACGATATCAATTTGCCAAAAGTCAGGCAAAGACACTGACTGATGATATAGACCAGAAATTCAACACCATTTCAACAATATATAAGGAAAGCAGCAAATCATGCTTGGGATTCCAGGAAAAGTAGAAGCAAGACTGGATAACACCAGAAACATTAAACACCATAACGATGAGAAAGGAAATGAAAAGAAAGAAATCAGAAGCGAAGTCCCCCAGGTTAAAGCAACTATATAGCAAACAGTACAGTCAGCTGGACAAGGAAGTTAAACGCCAAACCCGAGCCAACAAAAGGAATTTCCTAGACGATCTTGCAAGACTAGCAGAAGAGGCAGCACTGAGAAACGAACAAAGCACAGTATACAAAATAACTAAATTCATCAGCGGAAAACGAGGTGCAAACAATATTACATTAGTAAGAGATAAGCAGCCCAATGGGCTGATCACCCGTTGGCTTGTCACACCGATTACGGAAACAACGGCAGATGGATCTATTTGTTGTTGCCCTAAAGACGCCGCAAGGCGTGATGGGAAACTACAACAGAGAAAATCAATCTGCTGTTGCCCTTAAGACGCCACAAGGCGTGATGGCCTCTGACTGCTTGGTCGGTCTTTGGCTAAGGACGGAAGAAGAAGAGATAAGCAAGGAAATCTCATCACGACAGCAGAGGGACAGGAAACAAGATGGGCAGAGCACTTCAGAGAAAATCTGAACAAGGAACCACCAGAGACACAATTGAATGTTCCTGAGGCTGAAAACGATCTAGATGTAAATACAGACATTCCACGAAAAGAAGAAATCATCATAGCAATCAAAGGGTTAAAGAACGGAAAAGCTCCTGGCCATGATAACTTAAATGCAGAGCTATTTAAGACAGACCAAGAGCTAGCAACAGAACTATTATAACCACTATTTGCTCAAGTCTGGAAAACGGGGACAACACCATCAGAGTGGAACAAAGGAATAATTGTCAAATTGCCCAAGAAGGGAGATCTTGCAGACTGCAATAATTGGAGAGGAATCACTCTTCTCTCAGTTCCCAGCAAAATACTAGGCAGGATAATTATACAGAGAATTTCAAATGCAGTAGACCACAAACCGAGAAAAGAACAAGCAGGATTTAGAAAGAACAGAAGATGTGTAGATCATATATTCACTCTCAGGAACATTATAGAGCAGTGCTTAGAATGGCAAAGACAGCTGTACATTAATTTCATTGATTTTGAAAAGGCTTTTGACAGCATACAGTTTATGGAAAATACTGAGGGCTTATGGAATTCCAAGCTGCATAGTGTCAGTCATAAAAAGCCTCTATGACAACTTTACGTGTAGTGTTGGGCAGAGCATCCTAACCTTTGAGGTGAAGACAGGAGTACGACAGGGATGCCCCTTATCAACCACTCTATTTTTAACAGCCATAGATTGGGTGATGCGCCAGACAACAGAGGACAGTCCAAGAGGAATACGATGGACTACATTTTCTACATTGGAAGATCTGGAATATGCAGATGACATTGCACTACTAGCACATTCACATCAACACATCCAGGAAAAAACGGATAGACTTAATAAGTTTGGCCAGCAGGTGGGCTTGAACATCAATTTAAAGAAGTCAGAGGTCATGACGCTCAATGTGAGCAACCCTGAGCCCATATCAGTAAGGAATCAGCAACTGGTACAGACAGACACCTTCACATACCTAGGATGCATAGTAACACCATACGGCGGGGCAGGCAAAGACATCAACATCAGAATGAATAAGGCAAGAACAGCTTTTTTTAGCCTAAACAACATCTGGAAGTCCTCTCAATACAGCACAAGCACAAAATTAAGATTATATCAGAGCTGTGTGCTTTCTGTGCTTCTCTATGGTGCGGAATGCTGGAGAGTTACAGAGAAGGAAATGTCGAAATTGTCCTCTTTTCACACAACATGCCTAAGAAAAATTCACCGAGTGTATCCCATATGACCCGCACAGTGGGAGTCATGTGCATGTCGTAAGATATATGGTCTCAATGAAAGAGGTACCATGACCTGTTGTTTTATAGGAGATTGATCCATATAATTTCTAAGTAAAATGTCGTTCTTTATTGCAAAAAAATGTTTACAACCTGTATTGAAAGCAACATCATCATAATTATTCACTAAAGCAACAATCTTTTTTAATGAATTATCTTCTCTTTGCTTTGTTGCGAATGACACTCTATCTATTATTGATTGGACCTCAGTGTCATTCTGGAGAACTGTGTCAGTCTCTGGACTATTATCATTCTCCAAGGTTTGAGCCTGAGCTCGTGTTGTTACTGCATTGGCTATAAAGCAATTTTCTTTCCCCCAATCAATAGTTTCCTCTGGTGTGCAGTCCTTACTCCTATGTATTCGGCCACCTGTGAGGTCAGCCACTGGATTCTGCAACAGACATACCTTAACTTTCCCTGAAAAGAATGGTGTATGTACAACGATAATGGTGGTGGGATAGTACTCAATAGTACCACCAAAAGTAATGCATTTAACACTTTTATTAGTTGAATAACTAGGATGTACAAGAGATTGTCTAATGCCAATGGTCGTAGATCCTGAATCCCTCAAAACTGATACCATAGTACCATTGACCTATCCTCGGCTAAAGATCAAAGTCCCTGTACCGTCATTCGCGGAGAGACTAACTGCTGGGAGAGGGTGTCCACACTTCAACACTGTAGTGCTGTCCTTCTGAAAAATAGTTAGTCAATCTGGGCAACTATTTGCCACATCGAAATCAAATGAACAACATGCAGACGAATGTACTTGGTTATGAGTGGCTTGACCAACCAAGGGTACACTGCTAGTATGTGCCGCCCCTGCATTATGTTCGAACCTCTGTGGTCCACGTGAACTAGAGCGCTGTCTTTGGCGATCACCAGAATTATTTTGATGTCTACCATTTTGACTATTATTTCTTGATCTATAATATTGATTGTTATTACCCCAATTATTGTTATTATTGTTAAGAGGAGTGAAGTTATTTGGTTTCTTCCAGTTTGAACCCTGTTGAAAATTGCCGTTATTCCTGTATTGAGGTGACTGGTTTCTGAAATGTTGTCTACCTCTACTGAAATTATCATTCTTGTTAAAGTTATGATTTTTATAGTAATTATTGTCATTATTTCTCTTAGGCATGAAATTTCTGTCTAAACTTTGAGATCTTGCTCTATGGTTGTTATTATTCCATGTTGCAGCCGCAGCGACTGGTAAAGCTTGTCTTAATTGAGTGTTTGCAATACGTGACCCGGGATGTGCAGTGCAGAATTGAACTGCAATGTCTTCTAGAGCAGATAAAGTTGGTGGTTTGCGTTCCTGCAAGAACGACCAAAAAGGTTTGCTTACTGAGGATAACACCTTGTCTCTTAGAATTAAATCTACAAGCTTATCATAAGATTTATCAATACTAAGGAGCCGCGCTAGCGTAGTGGTTACCACACCGCTCTGGCGACCGGGTGATCCAGGATCAAACCCGGGCGACGGCATTTGAGGATTTTTCGTCGACCGGGATTTGGACTGGATTAACTCGAGATCTGGCGAGGACATTTGAAGAAGTATCGTCGACCAGGGATTGGCGGCTCCTGAGCCGACCCAGCTCTTATGGGTACCTCCGAAATCGGCGAGTATCTGCCTGAATGGCGAGGGACACCTGTCTCTGTACAAGAATAAAAGGGATACTCATGTAAAATCAATGTCAGGTTAGACATTAATAATAACCTGAGATTTCTCCTCGAGTATTAGCGGGCGTACGAAAAAAAAGAAAAAAAAAATCATAAGATTTGTCAATACTTGATAATTCAATCCATCTGTAGAAAGTGATTCGTATTGCAGCAATAAATTCAGAAAAATCTTTGCTCAAATCTGGAATCATGGTTTTGAATTTTACCCTATAGCCTTCTTCGTTAAGTTGAAAACGTTTCAACAGTAACGCCCTTGCAGCTTCATAATATTTTTCTCCCTGCTGGATCCATAGTATCAATGGCAGAACGTTTCTAATAACCGAATAAAATTCCACAAATGATAAAGTCTACACAAACTGAAACTAGGTCAAACTACGCCGATCCTAAAAATAGACTAGACAAGGACTCAACAGCTGACAGTACATTTCACATGTAAACCTGAAAGATAGCAAGGTTAGATTCACGAATATATGACGAACAACTGACAAAAATAAATAAAAATGAAACTGAGGACAATAAAAATACAACATATATATACAGCACTTTACAACTAAACAGAAAATGTTGAATAAATGTGGGTGCAAACAGAGTATGCTACGAAGATTTTTCAATGGATCTTTTGCAAGCCGAAAATATTCAAAAGGCCCTAAAGAACGACCTTGATTTTTTGTAGTCAGCCGAAGCGACATTTTCAAAGATTCAAAGTTCCCGCCTACCGCCCACAAAGATAAACAATACATATACATATTAAAACACAAAGCATATAAATAGGTGGATAGTCTTGCCTGAAAAACAACCTGGCCTAAAATTGCATTGAACCAAAAGTGGTACTTAACTGGCACGATCGAATATAGTCTTCGAACAATGCTTGCACGCAACATCAGGAACAGACTGATGACTTGAATCAGACTTCCGGCATTGATATAACCGGTCCATTCATAAATTGAGTCCGATGGAAGCTTGAATAACCTTGAATTTTGACTTTGATAGTAGTTTTCAACCGACAAAGCATCTTGTTGCGCAAACTTGGTGCGTTGCCATGACTTCCATTACGCATGCGCCGTAAATTGGACTTGATATAAAATTGAGAAGCTCCGGAACAGTTCATAAATTATTGACATTGACTATTTTTTTCTCTTGAAAAAAAGTTTGTTGTACCATTCAGGACAAACCGATCCCCGTACCAGCCACCATGTTGTTGAGGGAGGGTGGGAATTTTATATTGAGCTTTGCTTGAGCCATTTGAGTATAATTTACTAGTTTAGCAATTGTGCTGATAGTTAGTATTTGCGAATGTGAGTGTCCTATAATAATATTTAACTTGATTGACTTGACAACGCTCTTCGTGGTTGAGTCCACGAACATTTCATATTTATTGACGAAAGACATCAAGACGTACATAGCAGAAAGTCAATTAATACATCAGTGCAGTCTCCATATTCAATACGTATCGTCAAAATGTCCAGCCTGTGTACTCGCGATCCAGTCTGGCGGAACATCGGTGTAATGATAACTGGAGGTTAGCGATATAATAATTATAAACAATGTACTCCCTGTATTTAATTCAATCAAAGGCAATGAATTTACATCACTATTCATGGACGTCTACGCATAATCGCGTTCATTAATAAAGACTATTGTGCAAAGCACCTCATGTTGGCATCACATAAATATGCCAGCACGTAAATTTAAACTGGTGACAAATTTAAGTGGGGCCAACATGAAACATACATAATAATACAGTAACAGTCCAGTTGTCACATATTTCTTCAGACATTTTTTCAAGTTGTCAAATATTTCATCAAATGTTTTTTCAAGTTGTCAAATATTCTTCAAATGTTTTTTTTTCCAGTTGTCAAATATTTCTTCAAATGTTTTTTTGTGCAGTTGACAAATATTTCTTCAAATGTTTTTTTCCAGTTGTCAAATATTTCTTCAAATGTTTTTCCCACTTGTCAAATATTTCTTCAAATGGTTTTTCAAGTTGTCAAGTATTTCTTCAAATGTTTTTTTTTCTAGTTGTCAAATATTTCTTCAAATGTTCTTTGTCCAGTTGCCAAATATTTCTTCAAATGTTTTTTCCAGTTGTCAAATATTTCTTCAAATGTTTTTTCCAGTTGTCATATATTTCTTCAAATGTTTGTTGTCCAGTTGACAAATATCTGTTGAAGTTTTTTGTGGTTAAATTTTTTTTACAGGATGGGGTAACCGGCCACATGCCCAACCCTCCTTAGTCGCTTTCTACGACATTATTGGCAGGGAACCGTGTTACTATTCTTTTCTCCCCTTTCGGGCCCCGGTAACATACAAAACACTTCAACAAACATGGACAAGTCAACTGGAGAAAATAAGGCACGGCCATCCAAGACACGGGAAGGTCCTCTCACAGGGAGGCGTACGATGCAACACAGAGAAAGCCGAAAGGAGTCTGTGTTGCTGACTGGCCTTCTTTCTTCTAGGAGAACTTCCAGATTTGGTACCAGGAATGTTCGGACATTAAACGAACAAGGGAGGGTGGCACAGGTGGCGGCAGGGATGGGGGAATGTAGAATCGGGGTTCTAGGACTGTGTGAAACGGGGTGGAAGGGGGTGGACAAATATTTGACAACTAGAAAAAAAACATTTGAAGAAATATTTGACAACTGCAAGAACTATTTGAAGAAATATTTGAAGAAATATTTGACAGCTGCAAGAAATATTTGACAACTTGAAAAAACATCTGAAGAAATATGTGACAACCTCAAGAAACATGTTAAGAAATATTTGACAGTTGGAAGAAACGTTTGAAGAAATATTTGACAACTAGAAAAAACATTTGAAGAAATATTTGACAACTGGAAAAATTATTTGAAAAATATTTGAAAACTGGAACATACACTTGAAGAAATACTTGTCAACTGGACAAAGAACATTTGAAGAAATATTTGACAACTGGAAAAAACATTTGAAGAAATATTTGTCAACTGGACAAAAAACATTTGAAGAAATATTTGACAACTGGACAAAAAACATTTGAAGACATATTTGAAAACTGGAAAAAATATGTGAAGAAATATTTGACAACTGGAAAAAACATTTGAAGAATTATTTGTCAACTTGAAAAAATATCTGAAGAAATATGTGACAACCGGACAAAAAAACATTTGAAAAAATATTTGACAACTGGAAAAAAACATTTGCATAAATATTTGACAACTGGAAAAACATTTGCATAAATATTTGACAACTGGAAAAAAAACATTTGAAGAAATATTTGCCAACTGGAAAAAACATTTGAAGAAATATTTGACAACTGGAAAAAACATTTGAAGAAATATTTAACAACTAGAAAAAAAACATTTGACACATGCGAAAAATATTCAAAGAAATATTTGGCACATGCAAAAATAACAAAATTAAAAACAGGTTAATAGCTATTTACCTACAGGGTGGAACATTTGAGCAGGACTGGTAGAACAATTTGGGACCATCTTTGCTGATTGGAAGAGATGTTTTCACTAAAGTTTGAAAATTGCAGGACAAAAAAAGCAGATAACCGTTTGATAACTGGAACAAAGAAGCTATTTGTAAACATTAAAGAGAGAAGATCGGATGTTTTCATTCCTAATTTGGGAGACATGACCTCTGCAGTCACGCGCAGAAATTTCCAGGCTGGATCGTAGAATTGCTTCGAGCTTGATATAACTGGACCATTTATAAATTAATTTTTTTGTAATAGGCCTATAGGTCCATATATATATGTTTTTGAGACCGTAAATTAGGGGGAAAGCTGTAATATTTTGAAATAGCAAAGAACGTTTTTCCTTGTAACATTAAGAACGCTTCGTGTGTTCAAAGAGAGCTAACTATGAAAATAACAATTTATTATTTTAACGTCCCTTAATATTAAAGTGGAAATAATTGTATAACCAATGTTGCACGGGGCATTAATTAGGCATACTTGTAATTTTAATAACCGTATGTCTTAAAGAAACTTTCTTTAAACTACAAAAAAATATGTGTCACGGCAGTGGTAAACGTGTATGGCTGTTAATAAATTTACAATAATTATTAAGTTTTCCCCACTTTAACTTTCAGCAATTAAAATATTTTTACTCTGTTAAATATTCATTCACTGTGAAATCTTATTAAGGAGAAGGCATGGAACTGCAGCAGAAGATCTGTTATCGCTTCTTGCCCTTTTGGCTAAGATCAAAGTGTAAAGCAGTCATTCGTTGTAATAGCTGTGGCGAGGTGAAATTATTTGATAAGAGAACCCCCGGGTTGTTTAAACTAGAATACGAAGGTAGGTGGATGGTATCTTTATGTAGTAAAACCTACCACTGTTTCGGGGAGCACGATAAATCTAGTACTAAGGGACTCAATAAACATCACAATAAGCTAGACACCAACACCTTTTTAGACGTACTCACTACACAACAAGCGCAGGGTGGGAAAAATACTTACTTACTTACTTACTCGTTCCTCTTCTACCGTGAGGTGTAGAGGTTTGGAAGCGAGTGCGCCAGACTATTCTATCAGATTTCTTCCTCCTGGACTGGCTCCATTCTAGTCCTCGGTCCTTCAAAGATTGTCTAATGTTGTCCTCCCAGCGGACTCTGGGTCGTCCTGGAGGTCTGGATCCCTGGCTCTTTGTTTCCCATGCTTGTCGTGGTAGTCGTGGAAAAATGTGGGATTTAAACCGCATGGTGCGTCTGTCTATACATACACCCAACACAGAAATTCCTTGTCATATTTTTACATAAAAAGAATAGTTGACTCCGACAACGTCACCCCTTCACCTCTTTCCATCTAAAAATAGCTCCCTTCCATTATGTGTCCTGTTCGTATAATGTTTTTCTTAGATAAAGTATACGATCAATGGTTTCCTCGCGAAGTTTGCGCCGACCATCGATCCGGTTTAATAACTAGCGGTAAAAACAGTTAGTTGTTGTAATAAGAAAAAAAATACGTCAGCTCTTGTGGGATTTCCCGATCTGAGGAACAATCTTGTGTCACAGCTTCACCTCTTTCCATCTAAAAATAGCTCTCTTCTATTATGTGCCCTGTTCGTATAATGTTTTTTCTTAGATTCCCTCAGTGATAATAAAAATGTATATATAAACACTTATTACGCATCTGTTTGCTTTAGATGTCGTATATATCGGAATGTGCGTGCTTATACATTGTCTTACTCCCGCGCCAATACACCCATGAGTCATCACCCCCTCCAGTCAGCATCAATACACTCTCCATTAAAAACCCCACCGACCAACTAACGACAATAATTATCCTTTCCTCCTTCAATTTATTGGTTTTATCACGTCATATTTCCTTATATAAACCCATTCCTCCCGCCAAAAAACGGGTCGAAACCTCCGCCGTGATAAAAAAAAATTATATATAAACACTTATTACGCCTCTGTTTGCTTTAGATGT